>VMDO01015948.1:0-49423 GCA_007922755.1 Pedetes capensis
TATATATTTATATGTGTATATATGTGTGTGTATATATATACGTACATATATATTACCTCCAAATCTAGGTTTATTATATATATTTTTATGGATTACCCTTTCATCACTTTGAAATTCTTCTTTTGAAGACTATTTGCCTATTACTTTAGCTACATATTCTTTCTTTAGGTTAATATATGCATAGTTTTAGCTTTCCATCTTCTTCCATTCAACCATTTTATCTCATATTTCATTTGCATCTTAAAAGTAGTGAACAGTTTTATTTTAATGTGGTCTACCAGTCTATGCCTTGTACAGATACCTAATGCATTTACATTTAATGTGACTGCAACACATTTGAGTTACCCCTCAGTCTATTTTAAGAGAAATAACAACATAGTCAGTGAGAGCCAGGTGCGGTGGGGCACCCCTGTCATCCCAGCAACTCAGTAGACAGAGGCAGGAGGATCAAAGGTTCGGGTTCAAGGACAGAGGTAACCTACCTAACTTAGCAGGGGCTGGGATTTAGCTCAGTGGGTAGAGCGCTGCACTGCAGTCTCTGAGGCCCCGAGTTCAATCCCCCGCACCACAAAAATGGGAGAAGGGCCTGGCAACCCACTCCCAAGGCAATCCCGAAGCACTCAGCCATTGAAAACCCTATGAGGGTCGCTATGAGTTGGATACCGACTCGACGGCACCTAACAACAACAACCTAACTTAGCAAGACTCCATCTCAAGAAAAAAATTAAAAATGGGCTGGAGGTTCAGCCCAGTGGTACAGTACTTGCAAAGTATGCACAAAACCCTAAGTTCGACCGCCCAAAATAAATAAATAAATAAATAAATGAATAAATAAATACACAAAAAAATAAATAAAATGAAAGAAATAAGAAAGAAAGAAAAGAAAAAGAAAGTAGTAAATGACAAGCCAAATATGAGTGACAATGGTCTGGAAACACAGATTCACCTTTCCTTGAACAGTATATTCTACCATTGTTGTTGTTGTTAGGTGCTGTCGAGTCAATATCTGACTCATAGCGACCCTCATAGGGTTTTCAATGGCTGAGTGCTTCGGGATTGCCTTGGGAGTGGGTTGCCAGGCCCTTCTCCCATTTTTGCGGTGCTGGGAATTGAACTCGGGTCCTCAGAGACTGAAGCGCAGCGCTCTACCCACTGAGCTAAATCCCAGCCCATATTCTACCATGGAAGAGATTAAATAAACTTTCATAGTCATAGAACAAAAGAAGTCCATGAGTCAATGCATTCCCAATACATTGGTGAGGATGTCAGGTCAGCAGTCCCAGAAAGGCAGGGTCTCTCGTCTAGGTTGTCCATGGTATAGCATTCATAGTCCTAGGACAGGTGGAGACCACAGGTCTGTTGAGCTTACCTCTACATTTGGAGAGGTGCTCATAGTAGTCAGTGGGTATTAGGTCAGACACAGGCCAATAGTAACTGGGTATTAAGAGGAACTAGAAATAACCCAAGATAAATTTTGTTTTTGGTCTATGTCATCCCATCTCTTCACAATCGTGATGTTTTATTCAGCCAAGAACACAAAGTCTGCAGACTCTAATGTAGACGTGATTTCTACATAGAAATTTAGATCATAGGAATATAGTTCTCCTGACTGAAAATCCTTATGTAGTATTTCTTATAGCACGGGTTTGTGGGTAATGAAATCTCTCACTTTCTGTTTTTCTAGAGATATTTTTCATTTTGTGTTCATTCTGAAGAGCATTTTCAGCAGGTATAGAATTTTAGGTCACCAGTTAGTTACAAAAAATAACAGATCAGAGCATAAATATAGAGACTAAACATATAGTATCAAAGAACAATGAAATGAAGAGTTGGAGTTTTTAAAGATAAACAAAATCAATTAACCACTACCAGACTAACAGAGAAAAAAGAATAAAAAAAATAAAATAAAATCTATAAAATAAATAAATAAATTAATTAAATTAAATTAAAAAATCAAAGATGAAAAGGAGTCCTACCACCAATACCACAGAAATGCAGAGGGTTATTAGGGGAAATTATGAGCCATTGCATGCTAACAAACTAGAAAATCTAGAAGAACTGGATGAATTTCTCGACATATAAAACATTAAAATTGAGCTTTGGGGATATAAGCAAATTGAATACAATAATGACAATAAAATGAATTTTACAAATGTCATCTCATTTTACATGTCTTTCCAATGTTTTAAATCAAGTTGTTGTAGCATGTCTTTTTAATAAGAAAATGATTTAAGGAAATCAACATTTTCTCAAGGTCAGTATCATATTAATTTGAATAAGAAATTTGAAATAAGGATATTTAAAAATATAAATAATGATTTAGAAAGTTTTGTTTTCCCTTTTTTATTTTCATAATCTTAGTCCTAGGTTAGTTCTTTGAATTTGTTGTTGTTGCTGTTGTCAGGTGCCGTGAAGTACCGTCAGACTCATAGGGACTCTATGTACAACAGGGTGAAGCACTGCCCAACACGTCACTGTGCCATGTCAGGCAGTATGTCAGTGCATCTCTGCTATTTGTAGAGTTTTTGATGGTTCATTGTTTCAGGAATTGGCTGCCGTATCTTACAACACCTGATGTTCCCAGGCTGTCTTCCATCCAAGGACTAACCAGGCCCAACCCTGCTTGGCTTCCGAGATCAGACAGGATTGGACACTAGGGTGATTAATACATTTATGTGGCCCAAATTGACTAACAGGGATACTCATTAAAGTAATCTCAAATATTTTTCCTGAATTCAAATAAGTTTCCAGAAATAACTCAAAATAACAAGTATCAAAATTTTTCATAAGATCAGAAAATTTTAGGTAAATAATACGGTGACTATAAAAATCACATGTGCATAAAATTTAGGTGTTGGATACTAGCTTTGTATTATTTTGGGCCAGGGAATTGGGAAAAATAGAAATTCCATGTTGTATGAGCTAAATTGAATCCCCTCCACTTTGTGCATTGAAGTAACAACCATCATTGTATAATCATATTTGGAGATAAGGTATTTTAAGAAGTTATTAAATTAAAATGAGGCTGTTAGAATGGGCCTTAATGCAATATGACCTGTGTCCTTGTAAGAAGAGGAAGAGAAACTGGTGATGGGCATATGTGGAGAAAATGCCACCAGGGGACATAGCAAGAAGGTGGCCATCTTGCCACCAAGGAGAGCCAAGGAGAGGATTTAGGAGACACTAAATTAGCTAGCGGGCTGGGATTTAGCTCAGTTGGTAGAGCACTGCACTGCAGTCTCTGAGGTCCCGAGTTCAATTCCCAGCACTGCAAAAATGGGAGAAGGGCCTAGCAATCCACTCCCAAGGCAATCCCGAAACAGTTAGCCATTGAAAACCCTGTGAGGGTCGCTATGAGTTGGATACCGACCCGATGGCACCTACCAACCAACCAACCAAATTAGCTAGCGGGCTGGGATTTAGCTCAGTTGGTAGAGTGCTTCTCTACAGTCTCTGAGGTCCCAAGTTCATACCACAAAAATAGGAGAAGGATGTGGGAACCCACTCCTAAGGCAATCCTGAAACAATCAGTCATTGAAAACCCTATAAGGGTCGCTATGAGTTGGACAGGACTGGAAGGCACCTAACAACAACAACAACAACAACAATAACAACTTGGTCAGTACTCTGATGCTGGACTTCCAGCCTCTACAACTGTGAAAAATAAGTTCTTGCTGTTCAAGGCACCCCAGATTATGGCATTTGATTGTGGAACCTGAGCTGACTAAGATTGAAAATAAACACTAATAATTGGTTGATTGATATGATAGATGTTATAACCTCATAAACTCTAGTCAGACCCAACCTGTTTCCATTGAGACAGCTTTCAAGTTCAAGCTCAGTGATTTATCTGAAATCACCCTCGCGTGCCTGCTCTGTAAGTGTACAGTAGTGATCACACTGGATTCTGTTACTTCTCTCCTGGAACCAGCGCATTAATAAAGACTCCTTGTGTAAATGGTTACTCACTTCTACTTTCAAAGTTGTTGTCATTATGTTCAGAGTGAATTGCTATGCTTTCCATCCGCCGCCCCTAACAAGGAGGGCCTTCTAGAGTGTCTCATTTTTACAGTGCAGTACGGCTCTGGAGACTTGCTTGCTTGAAGGGCATGTGCTTATTGCCTCTCTTCATTTCTTTTCTCTATCTAGTCTGCCATCTAGATTTCCAAGACAAAATAAATTTTGCAAAAATAATATTATTAATGATAGTGAGATTACCCAACGCAAGCCCACTTAGTCTGAATCTGGGACTTAGTCAGATTCTTGATGTGGATTACTGACATTAAATCCTCACCATAATGCCAGAGTTAGCAATTGTATAATCCCCACTTCACAGGAGGGAACTGAAGCATAGAGAAGTCCTATGATCGCCTAGGGCTATACAGGAATGAATGAGGAGAATAAATGGTGGACCTAGGATTCCAACCATAGCAGTGAGATCCAAATCTCTGTTGGGCAGATTTTGATTGCTGTGGAACAACTTAAAAGGAGGAAAGATATTGTTTTTCTTGAGAGAAGGTCTTGCTTTGTAGCCCAGGCTGGCCTTGAAATTGATATCCTCCTGCCTCCGCCTCCCAAGTGCTGAGATTACAGGTGTAATCCAGCACACCCTGCAAGATTTACTGTAGCTCACAGTATCAGGGGTTGGCCACAGATGCCTGCTCCATTGTTTCCGGGCCATGGTGAGGTGAAACATCATGGCAGAGGTGCATGGCATAGCAAAGTCTCCACCCCATGGCAGCCAGGAACCAGAGAGAGGGAGGCAGGAAAGGCCAGAGACAAAACAGCCTTCAAAACTGGGCCTCACTGACCTAATTCCTCCAGTTAGGCCCTGCCTCCTAAAGCGTCTACTACTTCCAAAAATACTGCCACCTGCTGGAGACCAAGCATACTACCCATGAGCCTTTGGGTGGCATTTCATATTCAAATCATAACATGATGCTGTGATATTAAACTAAGATGCTGTGGTGTCCCCGAATTTATGAACAGTTCAGAAACAAATGATAGACTGAAATATTGTTAGTGAATGAGAGACTGTAGAAATGAATTATTCTATTCCCCAAATTTCAGAAGTCATGTAAATGTTATCTATATCCTGTTTATTTAATGTTTTTATTTATGCTTTATTTTGGCAATTACAAAATATATGTGCTATTTATTTTATTACCCTTAGTTTTGGAAGATGATCAGAAGTTCATGGGCAATCTTGGTTCACCCACCCTTTTATTCCTCATTACACATCAATTCCTTCAAACATACTTTTTTTTACCTTTGAAATTCTAAATATTATTTTTTGCAGATGGAATATTATAGGATAAATTTATGATATCCATATTGAGTTGAGCTCATAGAGAAATACTCATAGCGGTTAAAGAAAATAAAGCTGATAGACAAATCATTCCTTTCTTAAGTCAGTGGACAGCCCAGGTGATTTGCATAAAATTATGAATCCCCATGAATGCAGAATCTCCTTCAGAAAATATTGTTTAAAAATAATTTTTAAAATAAGCTTTTCTTCCAAAACTCCTCACATGCTACTTAACTTTAGTAGTAAAAGATCCTACTGGAATCTGAGGTAACTGGATCGGGCATTAGCCGAAGAACTACCATCTGCCAAGCTGAAGTCATATTTCAACATTATGGGGTTCTTCATCAAGACTCGGCATGAAGTAGTGTGCTCTACACTGGATTTAGCAGAAGAAAAATTGGATTTTGGCAAAACGCTATTATTAACCAACTCTGTTACATTAGGCCTTAAGTAGTCATAGATGCAAGTATAAAACAGGTTAGAATCCTAGAATCTCTGGAAAGATGTGGTGAGGTGCATTCTGGGAGCAGGGGATCACACTGCTATGAAGTTTCTCTGGTTGTTTTTCTACCCACCTTCACCAGTATGATGGCCAGCTTTCACCTATTGCCTTGAGAATTACAAAGCACCTGCCCAACCCTCTTTGACTTTTCCTTACTAGCATTTGCTGTTGTTAGTCATTGTCCAGTTGGTCCAACTCATAGCGACCCTATATACAACAGAATGAAACCTTCCCCGACACGGTGCTATGCTGGGCACATGTCAGTGCCTCTCTGCTATTCATAGGATTTTCAATGGCGGATTGTTTTCAGGATTGTTTCGGGAGTGGGCTGTGAGGTCCTTCTCCCATTTTTGCAATGCTGGGGATCAAACCCAGGACTTCAGAGTGCACAGAGCACTCTACCAACCGAGCTAAATGCAAGTGCTATAATGTTGTTGTTGTTGTTGTTGTTAGGTGCCACTGAGTCATGTCCGACTCATAGTGACCCTCATAGGGTTTTCAATGGCAGATTGTTTCGGGATTGCCTTGGGAGTAGGTTGCCATGTCCTTCTCCTATTTTTGCGGTGCTGGGAATCGAACTCGGGACCTCAGAGACTTCAGAGTGGTGCTGATAGACGTGGCTCCACATTTCTGAGCAAAATCCCAGCCCAGTGCTATAATATGTTAGTCTAATTTAATTTAAGTAAATTCCCAGCCGGTCTGCATTAGGATCTCTGTAAGAACTTACTCCTGGACTGATGTCCACGGAGCGTTGCTGGAGGTGGAGTCGAGAGCATGCTGTCGCTTGCTGGGCCAGGGGTTGCTCTTTGGTAATTCAGAGACTTCCACTTGCTCTTCTGCCTCATTCTGGGAAATAATCGCAGTAATTTTCCTCAAGTTCCAAAGAATGACTGATCGGTTGGGGACCCGGAGTGAGAGGACATTTGTCCCAGCTCCCCTGTTTGGTGTGACAGGAGGATTTTATAAGAGTGGTGGTAAAGAATGTGGGTGTTGCGCACAGGTAGATACGTCCCCTACTTCATATTGTGTAGGTGAGTCCAAAAGTAGCTTTTCAAATTACTCGCAGCTAACACTTTAGCTAAATAAAAACTGTGGCAGGTATAGAGAACTTCCAGTTAATGTCAAGTTTTAAATAACAGAAACTACTTGGTATAAGGGCTGGGATTTAGCTCAGTTGGTAGAGCGCTGTGCTGCAATCTCTGAGGTCCTGAGTTCAATTCCCAGCACAGCCAAAATGGGAGAAGGACCTGGCAACCCACTCCCAAGGTAATCCCGAAACAGTCAGCCATTGAAAATCCTGTGCGGGTCGCTATGAGTCAGATGGCGACTCGACGGCACCTAACAACAACAACAACTTGGTATAAAATATTGTTCATTTTTCTAAAGTCATGATGCTATGTATGTCTGCCTGCTTTGCTTATAAATCTATTTAAGTTTGAACAGGGTCTGCCTCTTTGAAAACTAACTGGAAATGTTCAAGGTTAGTGTCTGACAGTGTCCATGACAGCCTTTTCTGTTCTTCCAAGGCAATCAACATGCTTCAAGGTGAGAAACCATCATCATGACAGGAATGTAGAGCTACCTCTATCAGCAACCCTTATAAAAGTGTGATTTAATGTTTTAATATAGACGGATTTGGACAGCTATTTTCAGCCCTTTAGAAATAATTGTTGTTAGGTGCCGTTGAGTCGGTATCCGACTCATAGCGACCCTCTGTACAACAGGGGAAACACTATTGTCAGTGCTTCTCTGCTGTACATAGGGTTTTCAATGGCAGATTGATTTTTGGGAGGGGGTTGCCAGGTCCTTTTCCCAAGCCTACAGCACCTGGTGTTCCCAGGCGGTCTCCCATCCAGGTACTAACCAGGCCTGACCCTGCTTAGCTTCCGAGATCTGATGGGATCGGATGCCACAGGGCTACGGCTGCAATTAGAAATAGTTAATATTCTCAAATACAATGACAGTAAGCAATAACAGTATTTTGTCAAATCTGACTTGTGAACAGAGAAAAAATGGAAAGGAAGGAAATAGAAAATGTAAGGACTGAAGGAGAGTAGAAGAGAAGGCGTGTCAGCCCTTCACAGAGCCTGGGGCAGTCATTGGTAAGACTCAAGGAGTGCACGTAGGCGGGTGTGGAGTGCGGATCCAGAAACTGGCAGACGGACCTTAGTCCCTGTGTTTGGCATATAAAAGAATTTATACCCAATACAGAAATTATAGTGAGTATAGGTTTATTAAGGGCTAGGGTTTAACTCAGTTGTTAGAGCGCTGCCCTGCACTCTCCAAGGACCAGGCTTGAATCCCCAGCACCACAAAAAATAGAAGTACCTGGCAATCCACTCCCAAGGCAACCCCAAAACAACCAGCCATTGAAAACCCTATGAGGGTCGCTATGAGTCAGACCCGACTCGACTACACCTAACAACAACAGCATCTTCGTCTCTAACTATCTTATGATTTTTATCATAAACTTTCAACCTTCTCACCTGAAATGTATTAGCAATCATCCAAGGTGAGGATGATGGAATATTTTATGCTTTTGAGATTCTTATTTTTAGGCAAATATAGACATGACTTTGTTTCCTTCCACAGGAAAACAGTTCTACTTCAGCAGATACGAGCTCTCTTCTCATAGAACAATGTAATTCTTGATTTTATCCTGTAATTTTATGATTCCCTTAAAAGACCAGAATACAATGGTAGGACACTTAACCATGCTATCATTTATGTAGGCATTATTAGACAGAATGTCTCAAGCAAAATGAAAATAAAACATGGGTTCACTAATCATGGAGTAGCAGAACAGAAGGAATGTGGTGCACTTTATTTTATTTTTATTTTTTAATCACCTAATCTAGCCTAACTTTTAAAATAGAGTAGCTCTGTGAGTTAAATATATCCTCTAAATCCTCAAAATATCTCTTAACATGGCTTGTGGAGGCTCACAGATTATGTGAGAATTATGCCGCCTCCTGCCTTTGTGCGCATTGTGTATATGAGCTAAACAATATTCCTTGATTTTGCTGAAATCAGATCTTACAAATACAGTGAGTATATGTTACAAAATCTTTAGAAACCTGTATTGTAGTTTGTCTTAAGGTCCTGTTCTTACAGCTCACTATTAAATATTGAACTGCTTAATGCTACACTTGAAATAAGCAAGAGTTTCTTTTATAGAGAAACAATGTCTCTCCTACGAGAAATAATTCCAGGAACAAGGAATAAAATGTCTTTTACCAGTGTGAAGGGAGGGCAGGAGAGAGGTGAAGCATTGGTGGAAGATTTTATCTTCCAGTATTGTTCAACAATGTAAAAACATATTTTCTAATAGTGTAAAGTTATTTTTGTATAAGCGTTAGAAGCATATTAAAACAATACACATTTAAATAAAAACGAATGGTTGTATGATAATTTCTAATACATAATGGAAAACATTTCTTTGCTGTGACATTTTGACATAAAGGGAACTTACATAAATATAAAGCAAAGTTATTCAACAAATGTTAATTCTGTATTCTGCTTCCTCTCTCTGAGCACTTTTTATATGTATGAAGGCTCCGTCAGCTACACTTGAGCATTTGCAACTAGCCTGACACTTTCATGTTTTATTCATCTGCTTGGAATTGAATTAGTTTTCCTAAAATTATTTTGCTTCTCTGAATATGTTTTCCTTATGTTCTGAGAGGCTGGGATTTAGCTCAGTTGGTAGAGCGCTGCTCTGCAGTCTCTGAGGTCCGGAGTTCGATTCCCAGCACCACAAAAATGGGAGAAGGACTTGGCAACCGACTCCCGAGGCAATCCCGAAACAGTCAGCCATTGAAAACCCTATGAGGTCGCTATGAGTCAGACTCGACTGGATGGCACCTAACAACAACAACGTGTTCTGAGATATTACAGATATAATACAACAGTCCTCTTCTATACAAGAGTATATTCTGCTATGTTGTCAATAAACTAAACGTATCCCATAACATAGCAGAATATTACATCAACTCATTATATGCAGTAAGTGGTAAATAAGTACTTTAAAATGGACGAACAAAATGATCTTACCTAAACAAAGGGTGCCAAGGAGTTTGTTTAAATTTCATGCAATTCCAGCCTTTATGGTTTATTTTTAGCAGATATCACAGAACACGCACGGCAGCTTAGAGATCAACTTGTGCGACAGTGGAAAGACAGCAGTGTGGGCTGCTGTCTGGCAGCAGAGCTTGACTCACGGTTCATCCTGCCATGTGTGTGCACCTCAGGACTTGAGCAAGAACAAGGCAGGACTGGAAATCCAATAGGCTCCGCTCAATACGTTTACATGGAGCCCAGTATCTCCCACCCCACCTCCTACTGGTGAAAGCCAGCCCCCTTTCTCTGCCTAACGAGGCCCCTCCTACATTGCTCAGAGACCATAAAATGTGCTCACCTGGGGTGGTCAGGAAAAGAGGGACCATTCTACTTTTGCAATATCTATCTCTTCCCTTTCTGCCTCCAGATGTGGAAATATTGTCAGAGTGCGGCATGATTCTAAGGCACAAACTCAACTTCTGGCCCAAGAAGAAAAAAGGCAATACCATGTCTCTCTTTCTCTCCCCCATAGATATATCATATTATCTTTTAGATGACGCTATTTTGCGTTATATTTATGTCATATTATACTTGAAACAATGGTTCCTGTCCTAATGGAGGGAGGTGTGCATGAACACACACAGTCACACAGACATGTGGGTGCACGTGTGCCATGCAGCTTCAGGAGTCCTCCTCCGGTGAAAAAGGAACATGATCTCAGATCAGGGTGACACATAAAGAATGAGGCTGTTGTTGTTGTTGTCAGGTGCCGTCCAGTCGGTATCCGACTCAGAGCGACCCTCATAGGGTTTTCAATGGCTGACTGTTTCGGGATTGCCTTGGGAGTGGATTGCCAGGTCCTTCTCCCATTTTTGTGGTTCTGGGAATTGAACTCGGGACCTCAGAGACTGCAGCTCAGTGCTCTCCCAACTGAGCTAAATCCCAGCTGAGGCTTTTCTTAAAGAGTAGAATTTCAACATGGATGTTTAAAGGGCCTGGACACCCACTCACATTTTTCCTTCTTTTTTTTTTTTTTTTTTTTTTTTTTGGTTGTTGGTTGAAACCCAGACTCTGAGGTGATGTACTTCTTTTGAGGTAGAAGCACCAGATATTCTCGTTCTACTGGGAAGTAATAAACACAAAGCCTTCAGGAAATAGGTGAGACTCAGCCACCATCCATGAGCCATGGCATCCTGAGTAGTTATTAGGTGCCGTTGAGTCATGTCCGACTCATAGCAACCCTCATAGGGTTTTCAATGGCTGACTGTTTCGGGATTGCCTTGGGAGTGGGTTGCCACATCCTTCTCCCATTTTTGTGGTGCTGGGAATTGAACTCGGGACTTCAGAGACTGCAGAGCGGCGCTCTACCAACTGAGCTAAATCCCAGCCCATCCTGACTAGATGCGGAGGGAATTTCCTCGGTGAAGGCAGAAAGAAGGACATGGTGGGCAGAGCATCAGCGTCCTTGGAAGCCCAGTGACCTTGTTCTGGGCCACGAGGAGTGAGGGATGGAATGCTATGCCTAGGAGCCTCCTTGATGTTAATGAGGGTCTCCCAGGACAGGAGGAAGTGTCTGCCTGCCTCAAAGGCTGTGCGGTGTCCTAATGGAGGGACGGCTGCTAGGGTCAGTGTCCTTTGATTTTGGTGTTATCCTTTGGGATAAAATAAACGAGATGATTTGGGTCATGATGAGTACACATCATCTCCTGGATGGACCTTGACCATCTACCTCTGCTGCAGGGGCCTCCTCACCTACTCACAATATGGCCTCAAGGTTAGATTTCACAACTATTTTACTATTAATTATTGAGCTTCTTAATGCTACATATTGAGCTTCTTAATGCCATGCACACAGAGACTAAACACAATTCACTCGGGACTCTGGGGTGAGGGGTGCAGACTCCTGTGGCCCTTGGGACACCTGCGGAGATTGGAGAATAGAAAAGCCTCGGGTGCTTTTGCCTTCCAGGGGCAAACACCCGTGTTGGTGGTCTCAGCGGTCACGAGGAGACAGTTCTTGCTTCATTGGTGATCAGACAGAGAGTGGGTTCTTTCCTTGTTGATGGTTGCAGCGGGAAAGCATTTTTTTCCTCACTGAAGGTCCGGGGGTTGGGGAGAGAGCAGGAAAGCTGTTTCCTCATTAGTGGTCTGGGTGAGAACGGGGTCTTTCCTTGTTGGTGGTCGAAGATCTGGGCCAAAAGGATCGAGCTGTTTCCTTGCCAATGGTCCGGGCCAGAAGAAGGCGAAACTATCTTGCTTAGTCGATGGTCTGGGCAAAAAAGGAGCGAAAAGGATAGTCACTTATTGAAGATAAAACCATGAAACTCAATTTTCCTTACTTAAAGTTTTAAAAGTCATTTTTACTTGGCAAATAGTATTGCATGTAGCTGTGGTGTACACCGTGGTGTTCTGGTGCATGTATAACTTGCAAAGTGGCTAAATCAAGATAATTAATGAGTGCGTTACTGCATGCACTTTTTAAAGAACATTTAAAATATCCTTTCTTGGCAGTTCTCAAGTTTTGCCCTGCCTAAAATAGGAGTAGGGCAGATCTGTAGGATCGGGAAGCTATGTGCGATGTAGTTTCTGGGAAGGAGGATGTTAAAGGTAGGGTCGTTCTTGGTTGGGTAGGAGTTCCACTGACTCCCACAATAGTAACCTGTGATGGCACTGTGGGTCCTCCATATGTTGGTAAAGCTGACAATGTGACCCCAGTGTCGAGTAGAAATGAAATAGGCTTAGCTGAGTTGCTAACAGTTACCCTGGGCTTCGCTGGTGATGTCTGCGGGAGCCGATGGCGGTCCTGGCCAGCGTCAGTCTTCCTCAGTGGCCAACCCTAAGAGTTGTGGCAGAGTGGGCTCCGTCTGTGGCCCTTGAGCCTGAGGGGGGTTTGGCCTCCTACCATTCTGGAGAAGAGGACAATCGACCCCCGGTGTCCCAGCTGTTTACAGTTCGGGCAGGAGCCAAGAGGAGGCCTCGGGTTAGGGCATTCTCGTGCCCAATGTCCTGGGCATCCACATTGGAAATATTTGCCCTGTGGAGCCCCACGGTTGGAGGCATGCTTCCCATGAAGAGCAACTGCCAGCATCTGGTCACTGGCCAGCTTTTGCTGGGCCTCTTGTTTGTGAGTCGGTCTCTCTTAAAACTCCAAAGATGCATCAAGTCAGACTTCAATGATTCTCACAGAGTTCTTATTTCTTCTCCTAGTTAAGGATTGTTGTTGTTGTTAGGTGCCATCGAGTCATGCCAACTCATAGTAACCCTCATAGGGTTTTCAATGGCTGATTGTTTAGGGATTACCTTGGGAGTGGATTGCCCCATCCTTCCCCTGTAGTTAAGGATTGTTGTTGCTGTTGTTAGGTGCTGTCAAGTCAGTATCCGACTCATAGCGACCCTCACAGGGTTTTCAATGGCTGCCTTGGGAGTGGATTTCCAGGTCCTTCTTCCATTTTTGCTGTGCTGGGAATTGAACTCAGGACTTCAGAGACTGCAGCGCAGCACTCTACCAACTGAGCTAAATCCCAGCCCTAGTTAAGGATTAGTTTCCCTATAATTTAACCACAGAGTAAAGATCATTAAATAAAGAAAGGAGTTCATTTGGTAAGAATGTCAGGTTCATTGAAGTACTGAGTTTTCCTATTACATGGTATGGGGAGATTACATAGAATGAAAAGTGCACCCTTTTGGATTGAAAGGCGTATACCTATACATCTGCACCAAAGCTGAGATGGCGGCTGCTGTATTCCTAGTAGCCCCAGCACTGCTAGTGTTGGGTGGAGGGTCCCCCAACATCATCTCATGATGCAAATGGGTTTCCTATGGGCAATAGGTGGGATTTGCAGGCCAGCAGTCCATACAGATAGGACGACTTGTGGAATTAATTAATTTAATGATGTAATAGTCGCTCTGTTGGTTTCAAAGAAAGATCAGTGAAGGCTCTTTTAAACTGATATTTTAATAAGCCACGTTCCTGTGTTGACAATGTACAAATGAGATTCTTTAATGTGTAATTAGGTTATGGTAGCAGCGATGTTTCTGAATTTATATTTATGTGATTATCCTTACCCCATAAATGCAGAGTTAAGATTACCTTCAAACAACTGTTCTTGTGTATTTTACCTCCGATGTTTATGATGAAATTTCATCTCAGTGGATTAGTGAGGGAACAGTAAAGGTGACAGACAGCTTTGGCACTGATTTAAGGAAAAAGAGGATCATACGGGTAACCTTTGGTGGAAATTTTTGGTAACAACTATTTGGCATCATTAGACCTCTGAAGACAGGTTTGTAGCTCTGTTTATTTTATCTTTCTGACAATGAGCATTCAGGGGTTGGGGATTTAGCTCAGTGGTAGAGAGCTTGCCTCTCAAGTACAAAGCCCTGGGTTCGGTCCTCAGCACCGTTCAAAAAAAAAAAAAAAAAAAGGAGACAATGAGCATTCAGAGTCTAGAAGAACTTTTACCATAATCCTTCTGCTGTTTAAGATATCTGCTATGACATTATAGATAAAATAGGAACTAATGAACAGCTGCCAGTCTTATAAGGGGCTGGGGTTTAGCTCAGTTGGTAGAGCGCTGCACTGCAGTCTCTGAGGTCCTGAGTTCAATTCCCAGCACTGCAAAAATGGGAGAAGGACCTGGCAATCCACTCCCAAGGCAATCCCGAAACAATCGGCCATTGAAAACCCTATGAGGGTCGCCCTGAGTTGGATACCGACTCAATGGCACCTAACAACAACAACAACAACAACAATAAACAGTTAAATATCTTTCATATCCCGAAGTATTCCTTTTAGCTCAGAAAACAGTAGTAATCTATCTGAAGAAGTTATACCCATGAAGCAAGAAATGTAAAACTTACTAAACAGGCCAAACTCAATGTTTGGCATATAGAATACATTTAGTTGTTGTTGTTGTTAGGTGCCGTCAAGTCGGTATCCGACTCATAGCGACCCTCATAGGGTTTTCAATGGCTGACTGTTTCGGGATTGCCTTGGGAGTGGATTGCCAGGCCCTTCTCCCATTTTCGCGGTGCTGGGAATTGAACTTGGGACCTAAGAGACTGCAGTGCAGCGCTCTACCCACTGAGCTAAATCCCAGCCCACATTTAGTTAGTGTACAAATAATAATACATGAAAAAGAAGACATTTAATAAAATACCCTTTCATGTAAGAGGGAGATGGTTATTAACACTAATGCACTCAGGCAAGTTTATCAGCTTGATGGGGTTGGCAAACACACATTGTGCCTTATGTCCTGCATTAATGAATGTCTATGTTATAAACACCTTAAAGATCCAGCTAGGGTTTTATTCTGCTGCATTCATCAGCACAATTTGGGCTCCCAGACCAAAAGTAGCAGATATAACAATCACTGGTTAAGCATGAAAAAGAAAGCATTAAGATGGAAATGAACAGCGTGGCGCGGTAGCGCACACCTGTAATCCCAGCGGCTCGGGAGGCGGAGGCAGGAGGATCGCAAGTTCGAGACCAGAGGCAGTCTGCGTAATTTAGTGAGACCCTGTCTCAAAAAAGTAAAAAAAAGAAAAATGGGCTGGGGGTGCAGCTCAGTGGTCCTGCACTTGCAGAGCATGCAAGCGCGAGGCCTTGGGCTCAACCCCCAGTACCGCAAAAAAAAAAAAGGATGGAAATGAAGTGTTCCCCAGAGCTAAAATACAACCTAGTGTGGATATCAGAAATTTGGTTGTAAGTGTCCATGAAGTGCATTCCTTCTTCAAAGAGTGATCATTCCAATCGCTTCCAGAATAAATGCGCATTTGGCATGGTTGCATTTAAAATTCCCTGTCAACTCATCCAAAACTGCTTTTCCAACTTTATTTTTATGAGTTGCAGTACTTTGCACACCCACATTCAGCCAATATTCTCAAATGGTTGACTCCAGATTCTGTAATAATACCCCATTAACCCTTCCCCATAGGAGAAGGTGGCAATCCACTCCATTACCCTTCCCCATAGGAGAAAGTGGCAATCCACTCCCGAGGCAATCCCAAAACAATCAGCCATTGAAAACCCTATGAGTTGGACATGATTCGACGGCACCTAACAACAGCAACCCATCCCCGGTCTCTAATCTCACTGCAGTCCTAAGCATCCAGGACAAATGTGTTCTCTCAATGTGGATCAGCAGGTGAATTGCCTATGAAAGACACCATTTCAGGACTCCTTTAAGTTTGACTCCTTTTGCAAAAGAACCCTGTTTATGAGAGTCATACATGGTGTGGCCTATATTAGTAGGGTTGCCTTTTATCAGTATTTCCACTTTGCACTGTCGCAAATAATGTCACTAGGAACAGTCACATGCAAGTCTTCGTGTGAATGTGCACCTCCACTGTTTCTGAGATGTTATCTAGGAACAGATTTACAATGTCTTATGAATAGTGGAGCCTGCAGCCATAGCCCTGGGGCACCGGATCCTGTCCGATCTCAGAAGCTAAGCAGGGTTGGGTGTGGTTAGTACTTGGATGGGAGACTGCTGGGAACACAAGGTGCTGCAGGCTTGGGAGATGGACCTGACAACCCACTCCCAGAAATCAATCCGCCATTGAAAACCCTATGAACAGCAGAGAAGCGCTGACAATAGTCTTTCACCTGTTGTACACAGGGTCACTATGAGTCGGATACTGACTTGACAGCACCTAACAACAACAATGAAAAGTGGATGCGTTACTTTCCAATGAACTGTCACAGTGTTTTTTGAAGGGGTTTTACCATTTTATATCACCAGCAATGTACGAGAGACTCACTGGCGTTTGTTTGCATCTAGATTTTGAAGTTTATTCTATTGGGATGAGGGAGGTGGTGGTGCACTGTGGTGTTTTGTTTCCTTTCTCTGCTAGCTAACTCAGTTGTCAGTCTGGGCTGTTGGTCATGCTTATTTCTTCTTTGACAAACATCTGTTCAAGTATTTTGGCCATGTTTTAGTTGCATTGTGTTCTAATTGAATTCATAAGAGTTCTGCATATATTCTGGTTGAGTTCTGTGCCCAATGTTGTTGTTGTTGTTGTTAGGTGCCGTCGAGTCGGTATCCGACTCATAGCGACCCTCATAGGGTTTTCAATGGCTGAGTGCTTCGGGATTGCCTTGGGAGTGGATTGCCAGGCCCTGCTCCCATTTTTGCGGTGCTGGGAATTGAACTCAGGGCCTCAGAGACTGCAGCGCAGCGCTCTACCCACTGAGCTAAATCCCAGCCCTATGCCCAGTGTATGTTGTTCAAATGTATTTGCTCACACTGGGGCTTGCATTTTCATTGTCTTAATATCATCTTTTCTATAGCAATAATTTTAATATTTCTGATAAAGCCCAATTTATCTATATCTTTTTCTGGGTTAAATTTTTTGTATTTTGCCTAACAAGGACTTGCATACTGTAAGTAAAAAAACTATTCTTCCATTCTCTTTTACAATTTTGTGTTTTATACGTTTTAGCTTTCACATTTAGATTTAAGATACATAATGATTTAGTTATTTTATGTGTGATGAATGGTCCAAGAGTATTTGATTAGGTCTTCTTAAATTTTGTTCAATGATGTTTTCTACTTTCCTGTATACATTTTATATTTATAGAAATAAAATATTTATTTAAATTAAAATATTTATTTTATTAATTAATTTTATTAAATTAAAATATTTATATTTTCTGAAATTGAGCGTGTGAATGTCTAGTTTCCATGATGCTATTACAAATGTTACATCTTTGTCTTTATTTCAATTTCCATTTCTTATGAGTAGAATATAAAACTATGAGTGACCCTTTACGTGGTGTGTATAGTCTGAGACTTTCATACGCTCGCTTATCAGTTCCAGGAGTTTTTGGCAAGATTTCCTAGCTATTAAACAGTTCAGTGGTTGACTGTGCACCAGGACATTTTACTTTCTTTCCCAGGCCCCATGCTTCATGTTTCTTCCATTTGCCCCTCTTCTCGGCAAGGACTTCTGATACGGTGTTGAAAAAGAGAAGAGTGGTGAGAAAAGACAGCTGTGCTTTGTACCTCACCTCAGGAGTAAGGACTCCGTCTCTCATCGGTCAGCATGATGCTTACTGTTGGTTTTTCATGGCTGCCCCTTGGCAGACTGAAGACATCTTCTTCTACTTAGGTTTGCTTAGAGTTCTTACCATGGTCAAGGTTTAGAGAAAACAAAGGTAAAACCAGCTCTCCTATAATCTAATTTTTTTCCCAATTCTAGAAATCAGAAGCTGGAGAGAGAATGAACAGCAGGAGGCCCGTCTCAGTATCTTCTCTGTGGTACCTGCACCTTTGAATAAGTTGTTGTTAGGTGCTGTTCAGTGGATGTCCAACTCATAGCAACCCTATGTACAATAGGTGAAACAGTATTGTCAGTGCTTCTCTGCTATCCATAGGCTTTTCAATGGTAGATTGTTTTTTGGGAGTGGGTTGCTGGGCCCATTTCCCAAGCCTACAGCACCTGCTATTCCTTGGGAGTCTCTCATCCAAGTACTAACCAGGCCTGACCCTGCTTAGCCTCTGAAATCCAATGGGACCAGACACCACAGTGCTATGGCTGCAGGTTTTTTTTTTTTTGTTTGTTTGTTTTTTTTAAATAAATAGATCCATGCTATTAGCTTGGAAGAGAGTTCTTATCTGGTAATGCTACTAAATAGAAAGATGCTGGTTCCAAATAACTCCTGATAAACACACCCAGAGCCAGTGGTACTGCCACAAAGCTTCTCCCTGAAGCACGCCATATAACTATAATGACCTCCGTGGCACACAGGAGAAACATATGAAGATGTTTCCTAAGAAAAACTCTCTGCTCTGAGGAAATAACGTCTGGATCTCACTAGAGACCTCAGTTCAGTCCTGGCATCGGGTATCAGGAGAGGAACAATGATTTCGTGCTTTCAACAGAAACTCAACATATGTCACAGAAAGTGTACTTTAGGAATCTACTGAGCGAAAATATGTGTCCACAAAAAGACTTTTACGCAAATATTCCTACCCGCATTATTCATCAGCGCTAACAATGTCAACCATGCAGATGTTCATGAGCCAGCGAAGGATAAGCAAATTTGATACAACTTCTAGTGGACGACTACTCAACACAGACAGGAGTGAAGTCCTGATGCACTGCATCGTGAGTGAGCACCGGGAACATGGTATCGAGTAACAGAGGGGAGGATCAAAAGACTCTGTATTGTGGGATGTTGGAAAGACAATGAAATGAGGGAGTTTAGAGGTTTGTCAAGACAGTTTTTGAAGAAGTATATGCTCAGATCTAAGATAAGTAGCAAGCCTGTGAAATCAGCAAGGGATTTACAGATAGAAACTTGAATCATCATTGCTTTGATGGGCTAGGGACAAAAACATTGTGGAAACACCTCACAAGGAAGACATCAGGAAGGGAGGAGGAGCTGAGTTCATAATTTTAGGGGCAGAGGAGCTGGAAGCTCTGACGAGGTCTAAGGTGGTCTTGTTGTTGTTAGGTGCGGTCGAGTCAAGTCCCACTCATACCGACCCTCATAGGGTTTTCAATGGCTGACTATTGCGGGATTGCCTTGGGAGTGGGTTGCCACGTCCTTCTCCCATTTTTGTGGTGCTGGGAATTGAACTCGGGACCTCAGTGACTGCAGAGCGACGCTCTACATTTTAAAGCGACGCTTTCACATTTTATCTTTTCACGCGTCCAGCAGAGTCCTTGTGAGGAGTCTTAAAAAATGAGGAACTGGAAGCATACAGGGCTGAAGGGCTCTTAGAGTTACTACTTCTTGTTAGGTGCCATCAAGTTGGGTCCAACTCATAGCGACCCTCACAGATTTTTCAGTGGCTGACTGTTTTGGGATGGCTTTGGGAGTGGGTTGCCATCTCCTTTTCCCATTGGAGTTTTTGTTGTTGTTGTTAGGTGCCGTGGAGTCGTATCCGACTCATAGCTACCCTCATAGGGTTTTCAATGGCTGACTGTTTCAGGATTGCCTTACCAAGTGAGCTAAATCCCAGCATGTCTAAGGTGTAGTCTTTGTAAAACATCCTCAAGGAGATGGATGCCAGAGATTGTGGTCTCCAGAGGCTGAGAATCAAAGGAACAGAAGCGGGGTCATGTGGGGTAATACAGACTCAGACAGTGGAGGACATGAAATACGTGTGAAATGCCTGCACATTGGAACTGAAGCCAATGATTCTCCTCCTTTGGACAGTATTTGACTTGTCTCGTTCCGTGCTCTTGCTCTCTCTGTATGTCTGGATGCCACTCTAATCGTTTGGCTCTGGCTCCTGTCCTTGCTCTCAGCCCCTGATTGAAAGGGGCCCTCAGTGCAGATTGATGGCTCAGGCCACGCCCTGTTTCTACTCTCAGTACAGCTCTTCAGCCCTGCCCTGACCTCATTTCTCTCCATCCGCATCTCCTGGCTGATGCGAGTCAGGCCAGCTTTTCTGACTGTGGTGTCTCGTCTGGCTATGGGATACACCGACACCCAACCCTGATTAAAAGGCTTCACAGAACGATTCCAGCCTTTAATTAATTGGCACCACGACTTTACATTGTTGTAGATTTTAGAGAAGCTGACATTTAAGAGAGACTTTTTTTGTGTGATGTTTTATTATAATAGTCCCTTTACCAATAAATATGAGACAGAACATCATATATTTATTATGAGGTTCTTTACAAACCTGACTAGAGCATTAATAATATAGAAGTGTACTTAAATAGATGGCCCAATAAAATATGCAAGCAAGGTTTCCGTGTGATGGCACAGAACACATTACCTCATGGTCTGACTCTAGCCTGATGCAATATGACAGCAGCTTAATTTAGTAATGAAGTTTTCTATTTCTTCCTTTTATTTATGGAATTAAATGTTTGGTCCAATTGATTTTTGCGTTCATCAAATGAATTCGTTTTAGCAACATTATTATTATTATTTAAAATTTCTGTTCTCATAAAGATGACAAATCTTTCCCCAAAGGCTATTAGGTGGATAAAAATAGTTTTCTTTTAATGTTAAAAGTATAGTAAATGCAAAAGAGTGCATACTGAATGACCCAAGTTCAATAACAAACCTAAATGTTATCTAAGTGAAAATTTCTGAAGGCCCTGTGGCGACCTTTCTGTGCTGTTCTTCTCTGAAAACAAACACGTTGTTGTTGTTGTTGTTGTTAGGTGCCATCGAGTTGGTATCCGACTCATAGCGACCCTCATAGGGTTTTCAATGGCTGACTGTTTCGGGATTGCCTTGGGAGTGGATTGCCAGGCCCTTCTCCCATGAAAACAAACATAACAACTGATTTTCTGTCCCTTCTTAATGTGGTATTTCTAATTCCAAAATATAAACTGTACGAGACTCTCCAAGGGATATTTTTCCATTTAAGCCAAAAGCAAATAAAAGTTTTAAAAAAATTCTTCTGCAGAGAAACTTTCACCTGTACCAGTCAAAGGGAATGGTTCCCACCATATTGCATGTTCTCCTCAGGGAATGATGGCAGAGACATACAAGATAAGGAAGCTGTTAAGCTGATAACCCAAAATAACATGGGACCACAGGATACATGGTGTGTCATGAGGTGCTGTGTAATGAGCTCAGCCACTGTATTCAGCAAACTATCTCAAAGGCAGGTCTCCTACTAGCTAGCAGTATAACTTGACCAAGTGATCCCTCTAAACCCAACTCCATATAACAGGTTGTGATAAAGACTAGAGAGATCATGCTACAGACCTATAAAATAAGTGACATTTAAATTGGCTAAGTAATTAGTAGGAAAATGGGTATATTTAGTGCCCACAGGTAGTGTATGGTGGATTCGTGAAATGAAAACCAGAACACATATTCTGGTACTGCAATGTTAACTTTATAATATTTACAAAATTATCTTAAAGAACAGTGTATCCAGATGTACATGTTACTTTGTATAATATTTAAATATTTGAAGTTACAATTTGTAGAAAACAGGACACGGGTTTGCTTTTGCATACCACACAGTATCGCATAGTGACGTCAGCCATGAGGACTGCTGTTTATGAGATACCACTTTTGTAAGCAATGTGCATTATTCTGTTTTCTGTTGCTATGATAAAATATCAGAGGCAGGCTAACCTTACAAGGAAAATAGGTTCATCTAGCTCATAGATTTGGACGTTCCCTCAAGCTCCAGGATCAGCTTGGTTCTAGGAAGATCTTCATGGCATAATAGCTCCCCAGTGTGTGTGTGTGTGGGGGGAGGTGAGAGTGACAGGTCACGTGGCAAGACATGAAGCCAGGAGGGACTCAGAGCCACGCTCGTCCTTAGACAGCTTGCTCTCCTCAGGGCTCAGGGCCCCTGAGGGCCACCTTCTCCCAGCTGAGGGCAGCGCCCACTGGGCCCCATCTCTAAAGGTCCCACTTTGCTGAGGACCACGCCTCTAACACCAGGATCTTTGAGAAAAATCCCAGCGGAAGCTATCTTTGTCCCCTGAGCCGCTGGCCTCCGGGCTCAGGGCAAGCAACCCCCTCAGCCCAGCTCTTCAAGGGGGCCCTTCTGCCCCTGCTTTACAGGCGCAAAACACGGGGTCACAGCTTCCTGACCCCACATGGCCAGGGGTTCCCAGGCAGAAGATGAGCCTATGTGTGCACAGGTGACTTCCTCTCAGGGACAGCAGGATGTGGATGGCCAGAGATGGTGTCCAGGGAACGCACCAGCGCCACCGGGCAAGTCACGAAGTCAGCGCATCCTTGGTGCAGTGGTGAGCTCACCCCTCAATGCCAGCGCTTCCTCCCAGAGACCACAACCCAGCCTGACCAGGACAAAAGCAAATAAACCCCAGGTATGAAGCGTCCTATGAAGTACCTGGGAGAAGGACCCGGCAGCCCACTCCCAAAAATCAATCCGCCATTGAAAACCCTATGAACAGCAGAGAAGCATTGACAATACTGTTTCCCCTATTATACGTAGGGTCGCTATGAGTTGGATACAACTCCAGGGCACCTAACAACCACAACAACACAAAGTACCTGCCAGGACTCCCCAGAACCGTCAAGGCCATCAGGAGGAGACTATGAGACACAGGAGGGACAGGGCAGTTCCTGTAATGAGTCCTGCATGGGGTCCTGGGCAGCATGGGAGGGCTGGGCAGGACGTCTGGGTCAGCTCAGTGCATTGGTTGGCTTCTCATCCGTGCCCAGGCCCTCTGGTAAGGCAAGGGGCTACTAGCAGAAGGCTGGGAGCACCAGGGGACGCTGTCTCCAGGCTTCACGATGTCTCTGCACGTCTGAAACTGTTCTACAGTGAGGAATCCGTGTGGCCCCCGCCAGGCCCCCTGGAGCCGCAGTGTCTGTGAGGTCGTGGCTGCCTTTACGTGAGCTGAGGACCCCCTAAGCCTATGTGAGCAGGAAAAGCGATGGTTGATTTGCTTGAGGCGTTGAGCTTCTAGGACCTGAAGGAAGGGGTCCAGCATATGCTCACAAAGAAGGATCAGACGGGCCAGGGGCCAGGGGCCAGGGGCCAGGGGCCAGCCACAGGCACCAGGCTGGGCCAGTGCCCCTCAGCCCGTGCAAGGCCTCCCCAGCTGCTCTGGACCACACCGAGGGTCCGGTGGGCTCCGCCTCGCTGTCTGCGGAGGAACCAGTGCAATACTGAGAATTAAAATAGAAAGTGATGGCTGACTGAATGAGCTCAAATAACATCAATTCAGCTACGTAATTAATAATACAAAACAGCCAGTGAGGAGCAATCAGTCCGAGGAAAAACTCCAGTGGTTATTTCATGGGGTGCTGGGGAGATGGGAGTGGGTTGATCTTTTTCCCTCTCTTCAGTCCCACACTTGAGCTGCTTGCAGACATGGGCTGTGTGTTCTCAAAACTCTACCAACATTTTCCTAATGACCTCTTCTATGATAATGTTTCAGCCTATATTATCAATATTCTCAACCTTGCACCATTGGCACAATGCTAATATCCTCTCCAGATAGGCTGAAATAAGAGCCTTTTCACTTAGAATAATGTGAAATAAAAGTGGAAAAGTGTTGTTTAAAAAAATGCACAGGGAATATGAAGAGCCTTGAGATGTGAGCATGCTTTTCAGGTAGGTGGACAGGAAAGTGCTCTTGTGCACGCCCCTTCCTGTACATTTTTCTTTCTGCTTGGGATTGGCTCTCTGTTATGTGTAAGTCAACAGAAGTGTCTACACTATGCCAGAGTTATTTGCCACTGAAAAAAACGGTGCTCGTTTTTTACCTAAATGTTGGACTTTGTCTTAATGCTCTCTAAATTATAGTCTGCAGCAAAATCAGAGCAAACCAGAGCATTTTTATGGAGACCTGCAGAGAACACTGACTTTTGTACTGATTTGGAATAAAAGTTGAGGACAGTTCTAGAGAAGCACAGCTTCCTGAAGGATGTGCAACGTGGCTCATGGAGGGAAATTTATGTGGATTTGTGTTGCTCTATCATGATAGAGCTGGGATTTAGCTCAGTTGGTAGAGCCCGCTCTGCAGTCTCTGAGGTCCTGAGTTTGATTCCCAGCACTGCAAAAATGGGAGAAGGACGTGGTAACCCACTCCCAAGGCAATCCTGAAACAGCCATTGAAAACCCTATGAGGGTCGCTATGAGTCGGACACGACTTGACGGCACCTAACAACAACAATCATGATAGAAAGAATTGGCCTTTTGGTATTGGTTGGTGGAGTTACAATGTGAACATCTCTACGGGTGTGGCTTGCAGAGTGTCTTTGCTGTAGGCCCTGCACCAGAGTTCCTGATGTGTATTTGTGGAAGTCAGAGAAAGGCGGTCCTGGAAATATTACCACATGAGAAAGGAAACATGGAAAGCGTTTCTGTGGTATTCCACAGCCATTGCCACATCCACGGTTTGGGCAGCATTAGAGTATGTCCCCCAGCGTTTCCGGTGCTGGAAGCGGGGTGTCTGGTGTAATGACGTTAGAAGGGGTGGGGCTTGGTGGAAGGTAATTAGGTCCCCGAAGGGGTTAACGGAGCTCTCCTGGGATCTTGGTCCCCAGAAACATGGGTTGTTATGGACAGAGTGAGCCCGACCCCCACACAGCTCTCCCTCCTGACTGCAGAGTGCCTTCTGGCGCCATCTTTCACAAGCTCCCGCCATGCTGCCATTGCCAGGTGCGAAGGAGCCCAGGGCCTTCTTCACAGCCCAGCAGGCGGGGAGCCACGCCCTAAGTCTCCAGGACCACAGGATAAATGAGCTTCTTCTCTTCAAAAGCACACAGACGTCTTCAACAGAAAACAGCCTGGGACACCTTCCAACCCACCTCACCCACACAGCGTGCCACGAGGCAGGACATCCTCCATGCCAGGGGAAGGCTCGGTCCACTGGGTTCTGTGAGTACCGTACGACGGAAATGCTCACTGCAGAAGACTTTGTGCTCTCTTCTCTAATTTTTAAAATACATTTTCACTCTCATTTATCTTCTGAACACACACGTGCTCGTGTAAGTGGTAAGCGAGGAGTGGATGTCTCCTTCCACACTAGCTCCACAGTCTGAAGTCGCTATGCTGTGAGATATTGGCATATTCTAGGTGGTTTCTATGATAATAACACCAATATAGGGTGCTGGGATGGATATAGGTTTGCTGAGGACCACACCTGTAACGCCAGGATCTTCAAAAAAAACCCACACGAAGTCTATCATTTGTCCCCTTCGCAGCTGGCCTCCAGGCTCAGGGCGAGCAGCCCCATTGGCCCAGCTCTTCAAGCGGGCCCTTGTGCCCCTGCTTTGTCGTTGTTGTTGTTGTTAGGTGCCGTCGAGTCGTGTCTGACTCATAGCAACCCTCATAGGGTTTTCAATAGCTGATTGTTTTTGGGATTGCCTCAGGAGTGGGTTGCCACGTCCTTCTCCCATTTTTGTGGTGCTGGGAATCGAACTCGGGACCTCAGAGACTGCAGAGCGGCGCTCTACCAACTGAGCTAAATCCCAGCCCACCCTTGCTTTACAGGTGTAAAAGTTGGGATCACAGCTCCCCGACCCCAGACAGCCAGGGGTCTCCTATAATTTCCCTGAACGATGACTACAGACGCCATGGCTTCGAGCCGTAGCAACGCATTCCTTCGGGTTCTAGAGGCCAGCAGGCTGGGTTCAGCCGCTTCCCATGGCGTCCTCACTCCCCTGGAGGCCCCTGGGAGGCTCCTCTCCTGTGTTCTCCGCTTCTGACCATCTCAGGTGCTCTGGGCTCCTGGCTGCCTCTCCATAGCCCTCACCTCCCTCCACACGTGGCCTCCTCCTCCTGTGTCGCTGTGGCTCAGGTGTCCCTGTCCTTTCTCTTAGAATGACGCCAGGCATTAAATCCAGGGCCCACCTTAAATCCAGGAGTTTGTCATCTTAAGATCCTGAAGTTAACATCTGCAAAGTCCCTTTTTCCAAATCAGATCACCTCCCCCCCAAGTTCTGGGGCTTGGGACGGGGACATGCATTCGGGGACTGCAATTCAGTCCTATATAGTGCATGTGGGACTGAGATTTAGCTCAGTTGGTGGAGAACTGCACTGCAGTCTCTGAGGTCCCAAGTTCAATTCCCAGCACCGCAAAAATGGGAGGACCTGGCAATCCACTCCCAAGGCAATCCCGAAACAGTCAGCCATTGAAAACCCCATGAGGGTCGCTATGAGTGGGATACCGACTCGATGGCACCTAACAACAATAACAATAACATAGTGCATGTGCACAGATGTGTCTTCACACACAGGCAGAATCTGCCGATCTGCACTTTCAGTCATATCCCTAGCAAAAAATAAATGAAACCCACAGATTGGGGTAATGTGGCAAGGATTTTAAAAAGACGTTGTGTACAAAGGTCTGACTAGGACTTGAGAAACCTTGGGCTGGTGGTAGAAAACCCTGGGGCCAAAGGGCAGAGAGGAGATGGTTGTTACTAGAGCTCAAGGGGAAGCATGGTTTGAAGGAAGGCCTGAGAGGAGCCGTGGTCACTGGCCAGGTCAGGCCAACTTTCTCCCCAGCAGCTCTGTCTTCAATGGAACAGAGGGAGCCATGGGACACCAATGAAGTGTATTTAAGGTACAAGTTAGCCAGGTGGCTTCAATAACTCTTTCTCCAAAAAGGCTCAGGAATTGAAGGCAAGGTTTATACCTTTTTGTTAATAAGGTTATCTAAAACTAGTTCCCATGACAAAATATGTCCAAATTACTTAGAACAATATGTACATTTACAAGAGGGTAAGGGGGAAACTGTATGAATAACGTGCAACAAAATGCATATATGGAAATATCATGATGAAAAAAGCATGTCAGAATGAATCACATTAAGGTGTATGTTAAAAATTTCCAATAAAAAAAGAACAACATGTATATTTCATCTCTTGGGTTTCAGATTATAGATTTCAAGTCTACTTTCTGGCTAAAATTAAGTGTGGAAAAGCATGGGGAGGGAAGCCATGACTGGGGATGATCCCCCAAAATTACTGAAGAGAAATGAGATGCGCGTCACAGTGAAGTCAGGTTTTCATAAGTGTACTGGTTGAGAGAAGTGGCAGACATATGAGGCCAAATTCTGTTCCGGCTTCTTTGTGTTTTAGTGGTAGTAGCAAATGCCTTTGTGCCTCACATGTTTGGTGACATTGCTGTATGTTACAGCGTGTCTCCTCTGTCATCACACATGATACATGTTAGCCAGATGGGATTCTGTAATGGAGTGCCAAATCAGCCCTTCCTCATGACATAAATTATTACTTTCCTGCGCAGAAACACATTTAACTCTTTGCATTGCCTTACTAAATTATTTGGGCTGGGATTTAGCTCAGTTGGTAGAGCTCCGCTCCGCAGTCTCTGAGGTCCCGAGTTCCATTCCCAGCACCGCAAAAATGGGAGAAGGATGTGGCAACCCACTCCCAAGGCAATCCTGAAACAGTCAGCCATTGAAAACCCTATGAGGGTCGCTATGAGTTGGAGACGACTCCATGGTACCTAACAACAACAGCAACAACTAAATTATTTATTTTATTCACATTTCACTTTTCTCTCCCAAGGATAAAGTGATCTAATTTTCATTGATTCATATTTTCCTTCCATGTCCTAAAATTGAGAAAATAATAAAATAACCCTAAAATCTTGCTGAGCAAGTGGATTTTCCCCTTTACCTATTGCAATATGTCATGACAACCCCCAAATAGCTAAGAGATAGCCTGACTTTTGACTCGATAATATACATGGCTAGTAAACATGCTCTGGAAAAGGCAGATTTGGTGGAGGCAGTGTGGTGGGCTTGCTCCCGATGGCACATATCTGCAAAAAGTTCTGAAACTATGTCTTTGCTTAGCACCTGGGCCAAGTCTTATAGGCAGGGACTGGCCTCTCCAGCCTCTCCAGTAGCACAACCTCCCCCAAGCCTGAAGGCATGTGTTGTCCATCCTCCACGTGATATTCTTAATGGATTGCTGAATTAGAAGCTTTGAGACACCAAGGCAGAAGCTTCCTCAGTGGATGGTGACATAGACGATCCACACGACTTTGGGATTGTCAAGCAGAATGAGTAAGCACAGCGTCCTCCAAGTCCCCAGAGCTTAGATCCAGCTCAAGAGAGGAGTTTTTGAAGATTCTTTGGCAGACCTACTGGTGGTGCGCTGTGAATCCCACTCCAAAGGTTGGATTGGAGATGGCCAGTCTCACCTGCTACCTGGAGAGGTGGTCTTAGCAGAACCACCTGGAGACCTAGAAATGTGCCTTCTGGACCATGAGAAACAGAATGGTATGTCCCCAGATTGCACCTACAAATCCTTCAGATGGGGAAAGACATTATGGCAATCTCTATTAGCAGGAATGTCAGGAGTGGGTTTAGTGAACGTGTGACTGCCCCTATGGGACCCCATGAGAGCCGTGCTCCAGTCATGGATGGGTGGTAGGCTGGGTCCTTCTCTCAAGGAGCGTCCCAAGGGTGTGGTCATCCATAGCCCTCCCTACAAAAGAAGCGGGGGTGGGGGGCTGGAGAGGGGATTCTGAGCCCAGAATAAAGGCCCTCTCCCTCATCAATGTAAATGGGATTTCTGAAGACCCCACAGGACTTTCGTTTTCAGGATCCAGACCCAGAGGGCGAAGCCACTTCATGATGACTCTGGTGAGTCCCAACTTCCCTCCCTTACGGCTACCGGTCCCCACACCAAAGTCAGAAAAGGTGGCAGGAATGGCGAGCAGGGGACGTGAGTGAAGGAGACGGACAGCCACATTTCCTCTGCAGTGCAGGACTCCACCTGCCTAGAGAAGTCGGGTCTCGGAAAGAATGAGCCTGCATTTGGTGGCCAATGTTCTGGATCTTGCTTCCTGATTTCTGCCTCAGATCTCCTTGTTGTTTTTTTTTTGTGTGTGTGTGTGTGTGGCATTGGGGGTTGAACCCAGGGCCTCGCGCCTGCATGCCCTGCAAGTGCTGGACCACTAAGCTGCACCCACAGCCCCCTTTTTTTTTTTTAGTTGAGACAGGGTCTTACTAAGTTACGCAGACTGCCTCTGGTCTCAAACTTTCGATCCTCCTGCCTCCACCTCCCAAGCCGCTGGGATTACAAGCATTCGCCACCACGCCTGGCTCAGACCTCCTTGTTTTGTTCCCTTTCTCAAAATGACTCTAACCATTTTTTCCCCCGTTTTTTGTGTTGGGAATTGAACCACTGTCTCATGCCTACTAACCACAAGCAACACCTCACCTTGCCTTTCAATTACCTCCACGTGGTTAAAAGTTCTCTGGGCTCCTAGAATTGTTATTCAGCCAGAGGGTAAGAACTTCTTCCACTAAATACATTTCAAAGGAGCTAATATGTAAGTGGGGCTGGGATTTAGCTCAGTTGGTAGAGCACTGCTCTGCAGTCTCTGAGGTCCCGAGTTCAATCCCCAGGGCCGCAAAAACGGGAGAAGGACTTGGCAATCCACTTCCAAGGCAATCCCGAAACAGTCTGCCATGGAAAACCCTGTGAAGGTCACTATGAGTTGGATGGTGACTTGACTGCACCTAACAACAACAACAACAAAGATGCAGGTGGCCTCCCCCACACCTCCATCTTGCTCATAATTATCAGGTGACCTGTCTATGCCAAGCAAAGCACTGTAAGCTCTGGGGTGCCTGGGCCCCTCCTTCTCTATGCGGCGTTAGTCTAGCACAACAAGTGGAAAACCATGGCTAAGGAGCAAATATTTTACATTGGTCAAGTGAATAACTTAGCGCGAGACTTAAAATCTCTTATTTAAATAAGTGCACCTTAGGTGTGGCATAGGGGGGTGCTGTTTGCTGTGTGGGCGTGGGGTGCGAAGTGTGTCTGGGATACTTGCCGTGGTGTGCGGTGTGGCGTGTCTGTGTGTGTGGGGTGATGGGGTGTGTAGCGTAGGGCACCTGACGTATGCTGGGCGGTGTGTGGGTGTGTGGGTGGTATATGGAGTGGGGTGTGACGTGGGGTGTGGGGGTGGGGTGTGTGTCTAAACACCATGAGCCACGTGAGCTTCCGTGGGATCTTCCGCTCCTCGTCCAAAGAGTCCTCGCTGCCTCCAACCCGTCCACCTTGCCCGGGGGCATCTGCTTTTTCTCCTGATCTAGAAAAACCCAAGATATTTCCTGTTCAATCGATAAAGCAGGGAAGGTTGGGCACCCCTGAGGTAGCGAGTACCCCCACACCCCTGAAGCTCTCACACACAGATGGCCCAAAGAACCCACGAGTGACTTGTTCCAGGACCCCCTTTGGATAAAGTCCCTTGTATGAAATAACGTAGTACTTGCATATAACCTACACATTATCTTCTCATACACTTCAGTATTTTTCTCTCTCTCTTTTTGTTGGTAAACGATGGTGGGATACAGAGCAATACAGCGTTGGCTTTTTCCGTCATGCCACCATTACATCACTCTTGGTTACCCTTTTATCAACTTATAAGGTTCATGGAGCTTTTTGACTAATATGTAGTAAAACTCCTATGCACGTTTAAATCAGGCGATGTCACCGTGAGGGCCCACTCTGGGTGACACTGGGACCCTTCTGTCCCCCACCTCAGAGGACTCACAGACCCCATGTGCCTGGTTGGCAGTGCAAAGGGCTCAGGGCATGAGTGATATCAGTACCTGCGGGGCCGGGCTGGGGGCAGGGGTCGGCCTCAGCCTGAGGGTGTGGCATATGGGGGAGGGGTCTGTCATCCGGCTTCCTTCCTGAGTCACCTGCACAGCAAAGGCAGCAAAAAGGACTCCGGGGTTACAAGGCGGGAAGAACAGGGGGGCCGGTGCCCTGAGGCAGACGTGGGCTGAAGGGCCAGCGCTGCCCACTCACCAAGCCTGCCAGGCCAGCATCAGGGCACTGCCCACCAGGTCCTGCTGGAGGGCAGAGCTGGACTTTGCAGTGCTGGACCACATGGAGGCCAGGACAGGCTGGTCCCCCAGGGAGCCGTCCAAACCCCACCCTTGTGAAGACACCTGGACATTCTGCAGACTCCAGCAGCTAAGGGCCACAGGGGTCATGCAGGGACCTCCCAGCGTCCCTCTCAGGTCGCCCAGGCTACTAATGCGCAGTGCCATAGAGCAGGCAGCTTCTGAACAAGAATGATTCTCACAGTCCTGGGAAGCACAGAGCCCACGGTCAAGAGCCCAGCAGACCTGATGTCTGGTGAGGGCCTCTTGGCTCACTGGGCAGCCCTCGTGCTGTGCCCTAATGTGGAGGAAGGGGCACGGCAGCCCTCGCTCCCGAGGGCACGAATCCTATCCAGAGGGCTGCACCCTCCCCATGGAGTCAGCTCCCCCAAAGTCCGCTTCCCCTGGGGATGGCACAGGAACCGCGAAGGGCCACAGACTCCAGAGCGTGTGCCGGCGCACAGATGGGATGAGAGAATCCTCGCTACTTTCAGCAAAGATTTCTGCTAAGCGGGACATTTGATTGATTCTAAGACTAAACACCTACAGTCAGCTGATGTCATTCCAAGGTGGCTAAAAGCAGGGGCAGAGATGAGCAGGCGTCTGGGGTACCCCCGAGTGACTGAATGCCTGCATTTTAAACGTATACTACTGTGACCAGCAGCTGGGATTTAGCTCAGTTGGTAGACCACTGCACTACATTCTCTGAGGTCTCGAGTTCAATTCCCAGCACCGCAAAAATGGGAGAAGGGCCTGGCAACCCACTCCCAAGGTAATCCTGAAACAATCTGCCATTGAAAAGCCTTTGGGGCTGGGATTTAGCTCAGTTGGTAGAGCGCTGCGCTGCAGCCTCTGAGGTCCCGAGTTCGATTCCCAGAACCGCAAAAATGGGAGAAGGGCCTGGCAATCCACTCCCAAGGCAATCCTGAAACAGTTGCCATTGAAAACCCTATGAGGATCGCTGTGAGTCGGATACCACTCGATGGCACCTAACAACAACAACAACAACTGTGACCAACATGGCGTGGGCATGCAAAGTTGAAATTTGGTAGACCTGTAATTTTCTTCAAAATGAACCTATTTTATATTACTTTGCATGCTTTGAGAGATTTCATTACATGTTTGTAAGTATGCCCATAATTTATTGTAAGAATCCCTTCCTTAGAACTTGCATGTAGCTGGGCACGGTGGTGCATGCCTGTAATCCCAGCGGCTCGGGAGGCGGAGGCAGGAGGATCGCAAGTTCGAGACCAGAGGCAGTCTGCGTAACTTAACGAGACCCTGTCTCAAAAAGTAAAAAAAAAAAAAAAGGGCTGGGGGTGCAGCTCAGTGTTCCAGCACTTACAGAGCATGCAGGCGCAAGGTCCTGGGTTCAACCGCCAGTACTGCAAAAAAATAAATAAATAAAATAATAAAATTATATATATATATATATATATATATATATATATGGCTGGGATTTGGCTCAGTTGGTAGAGCACTGCGCTGCAGTCTCTGAGGTCCCAAGTTCAATTCCAAGCACCACAAAAATGGGAGAAGGGCCTGGCAATCCACTCCCAAGACAATCCCAAAACAGTTATCCATTGAAAACCATATGAGGGTCGCTATGAGTCGGATACCAACTCGACAGCACCTAACAACATATATATATTTTATATATATATATATATATATATATATATATATGTTATACAATATATGTTATATAATATGTTATATATATGTTATATTATATATATATATATATATATATATATATATATATATATATATATATATGGTAGGGGCTGGGAGTGCAGCTCGGTGGCAGAGCTTGCCTAGCTTACATGAGGCCCTAGGTTCAACCTCCAACACTGGAGAAAAGGAGGGGGTGATGGGGCTGCATGCAGCTCAGTGGTGGAGCACTTACCTAGCAAGTGTGAGGCCTGGGGTTCCATCCCCCAACTCTGAAAAAAGGCCCCATGAGGCGGCCCAGTCTCCTTGCCCTTGGCTCTCACGCAAGAGCTCTACAGTTGCACCCATCTTGACTGCCTTCTCCTTACAGCCCTTTCAGCCTCTCCTGCCACCCCACACCCCTGTCCCGGCATGGCACAGTCCTGACATATGCACCAAAGGAAAGCAGGAAAGCGTGAACACACTCCTTTCTCCCTCTGAGCTGGGAGCCCTGGGTTTTAGCCGCATGGTGATTCTGCTCAGATCCGCACAGATTCCAAAGCTGCAGAATGTGTTACCAGAACCTCAGCCCTCAGCTAGGGCATCTTCTACCTCAGTCCCAATTAAAGGAAAGGAAAGGAATTAAAAATTAATACTTACAATTGCCTTCTCTCTAATATTAATATTAATATGTTTATTTGTAATTACAATTGTGGTTTCTTTCAGTGGTTATCAATTCATTTCATTCACTTTTCTTTCACCAGATATTAAGTATCTACTATTGCAAGTCTATTGACATGTTTAACAGGCACTGTGTAAGTTACCCCGGAGTTGTCCAGATCTCTGTTATGCATGAATGAGAATTCACTAATGAAAACGTGCCACTTATATCAAAGCGCCATGAACAGTACTTCTAGGATGGGCATTGAGGTCCACCTCTTCCAGAAATTTTCTTTGATATTTGTTGCTAACTTTCAACCTCTGAAACAATTTTATTGGAAATTAAACTGTTGTGATAGTTCGCTTTTATTGTCAACTTGACCACATTGAGGTATTCCTTGTTGTTGTTACTGTTAAGTGTAGTTGAGTCAGCTCCGACTCATAGGGACCCTATGTACAACAGAAGGAAACACTCCCCGATTCTGTGCCAGGCACATGATCTTATTTATGTTTAACCCTCTGTTGCAGACATTGTTATCAATCCATCTAGTTGAAGATCTTCCTTTTTTTCATTGACCTGCCACTCTCCCAAACACGATGTCCTTCTCCAGGGATTGGTCCCTCCTGACGACATGTCTAAAATAAGTAAGACACAGTCTAGCCATCCTTGCTTTCAGGGAGCACTCTGGTTTTCACTTCTTGTAGGCCAGATATGTTAGTTCTTTTGGCAGGCCATGACATATCCAATATTCGTCTCCAGCACCATAATTCGAAAGCATTAGTTCTTCTCCTGTCTCCATTGTTCAATGTCCAGCTTTGACAACCATATGATGCCACTGAAAATACTATGGCATGAGTCAGGCGCACCTTCATCTTCAATGTGACATCTTTACTTTTCAACACTTTAAAGAGGTCTTTTGCAACTGTTTTCTCCAATGCAAGGTGTCTTTTGATTCCTTCATTGCTGCTTCCATGGGAGTTGCTTGTAGAACCAAGTAAAGCATAATCATGGACAACCTCTATCTTTTCTTTATTTGAGATATTCCTAGGATTAGAAACCATGTCTCTAAGCCGGGTGCGGTGGAGCATGCCTGTAATCCTGGTGGCTTGGGAGGCAGAGGTGGGAGGATAGCAAGTTCTAGACCAGAGGCAGTCTGCGAGACCCTGTCTCAAAAAGTAAAAAAAAAAAGGAATGGGCTGGAGGCGGCAGCTCAGTGGTCCAGCACTTGCAAAGCATGCAAGCACGAGTTCCTGGGTTAAACCCCAGTACTGCAAAAATAAAATAATTTTTTAAAAAAGGATTGCCTTTGAGGGCATTTCCAGAGAGGACAGAGGGGGTGCAGCAGGTAGCAAAGGGGGAGCCTCCCTTGAATGGCATTGGGCCCCGTGCAGTCAGGAGCTCCGTAAGGAGAGAGGCAGCAGGAGAAGGGAAGCCAGTGTGTGAGGCAGGCAGGCCCAGGCTCGCCTGGCGTAGAGCGTGTGCTTCACCCGTGGACCGCAGCAGACGGGGTCCTCAGCCTCAATGCAGGCTCAGCACCCGACCTCCCGGGAGGCTCCCAGACCTCAGCATCAGGCGGAGACTCTGCAGGTTTCCAGCCCTTTAGGCTGAGTGGCCGCTGCCTCCCTGCAGGTGATGTGATGGGACTACCCCGGCCCATGGGGCAGGCCGACCCACCCCTGTTGGTCCTCTTTCTCTGGAGAACCCTGACCGATACAACGATCTATGGAAAAGAAACATTTGAAGCCAGATGTTGGATTCAAAAGCAGATGTCGGCGTGAGAATTCATTCCTGCTGCTATTCAAATCAGGCTGGGATTTAGCGCAGTTGGTAGAGCGCCACTCTGCAGTCTCTAAGGTCCCGAGTTCGATTCCCAGCACCACAGAAACGGGAGACGGACGTGGCAACCCACTCCCAAGGCAATCCCGAAACAATCAGCCATTGAAAACCCTGTAGGGGTCACTATGAGTCGGATATGACTAGAGGGCACCTAACAACAACAGCAACTATTTAAATTAGTCTGCAGACGTAGCACTGTGGTGTCTGATCCCATCAGATCTCAGAAGTCCTTGGATGGGAGGCCGCCTGGGAACACCAGGTGCTGTAGGCTTGGGAAAAGGACCCAGCAACCAACTCCCCCCAAAAATCAGCCATTGAACACCCTATGAACAGCAGAGATGGACTGACAATAGCGTTTCAACTGTTGCACATAGGGTCACTATGAGTCAGATACCAACTTGAAGGCACCTAACAATAACAACAACTATTTAAAGCAGGATATCGAAACTAAAGATGCAGTAAGAAACATCCAGAGAAACCTCATATCCACATCATGTGATTTTCCCCCTCATGCTCCTGGACCCTTGATGGGCCCACAGCAGCTCTCGGCCCGCTTCTGATGCTGCCAACGGGGCAGGTGCAAGGCTAGCCGTGGCTCTGCTCTCTGCCGCTCCTCCCAGGCTCCCACAGGCCACGGCTGGTGGTCCCTTCATGACTGTGAGCTGACTCGAGGGAAGCTGAGTCTTCCTTCTAGGTCAGAGCAGCGCCCTGTCCAAGGGTGTTGCCTTCCTATTACTAAACACAGCACAGCCTAGGTCTCAAAATAACCCTGTATGTCTGCCCGTGCTTAGTCCAATGTGACTACGGCTGACACGAGTTATTGTGAATCGTTAGTATCCAGGACAGAGCTAAAAGGATAAAGAATATAAATAAATGGGCCAAAGAAATGAGAGATGGAGGCTGATTTTTACATCCAAAGGGCACCGCTCATGCACCTTGGTCCTATGTTTGCAAATTGTTTGCCATGCTAATAATGCATGCGTGTAAAGGATAGAAATGCACGTCTTGAGCTGCAGAAAACTGCCATGCTAATGTTATAAAGGGCTGGGATTTAGCTCAGTTGGTAGAGCACCGCTCTGCAGTCTCTGAGGTCCTGAGTTCGATTCCCAGCACTACAAACACGGGAGAAGGACGTGGCAACCCGTTCCCGAGGCAATCCCAAAACAGTCAGCTATTGAAAACCCTATGAGGGTCGCTATGAGTTGGACACGACTCGACTGCACCTAACAACAACGTTATAAAATCCCAGAGGGAAAACATCCCACCTCCCATGTCAGCCATGCCCGTCCTCAAGCTCTTAGAAGCATGTGTTCTTCACATGGGGCAAACTCACCTTACAGGAGACCAGTTCCAGCTTCTTACCTGAGTGTGTGAGAGGTGGAGAGAGAAGCCAGCCCTTCCTCATCTCCCCAAGGCTGGGCCCTCCGTGCCCTGCTGTGAAAGGGATTCAGAACTAAGGGCTCCTCAGGGTTCCTTTGTCTTTCAGACAGGATCAAAGGAGACACCAGGACCTCAGGACAGAGAGTGGACCTGGGCGTTATTTTACATGTAAGGGATTCGTTGAAAGTCTTCCACGTCTCTCAGCATAGCTGATTGCATAGGCAATCACAGTCCTGGGTAGATGACCAGGAGCACCTCAAAAAAATGGCTAAACTTTCCCAGCTCCTTAAGAGCAAGGCATCGCTTAGAATAATTCCTATCTGTTAGCGGAACTTGTAAATTATTCATCTTTTGATTAATATGCTAATTAAGGATTTGCTGTTTAAAAGGTATAAATATCTTCCATTCCCTAAAGTAATTAGAATAAGTAATTATTTAAACATTATGATTCTGATGTTAAATACTATGAGAGAAAAAAGAGAAGGTACAAAATATGCTTCATATGATTTAAACCGTTGAACCAAATTACAATATTTTACGTTGTTTATATAAATATATACATATGCTTTGGAAGACTTGAATATTTGTTTCGTTTTGGATGCGTCATTCCGCTTTCATTTCGCTGACAACCTGGAAATGTAATCTTGCTCTCCTCAGGCTTCGTTTTTAAGAAGAAGACATGAACTCATTTATCATGTAATGGTGTATATTTTATTTTAACATCTATTCAACAACTAATTTCTAAATGGCTATTATTACTAGATATAATACAAGACACTAGAGACGCCAAGTTGAATAAGGCTGGAGAATAACCCTTGCCTTTTGCAAATGATTCTACGACATTCCTGTGATCACTGGAGTTGAGAATCCCACTCATCCCTTTCGGCAATAATGTTCAAACACCTTACATCAGCTGAATGGTTTGAAAAATTCGGTATAAACTGGGTGTGGTGCAAGCCTGTAATCCCAGTGACTCAGGCGGCGAAGCCAGGAGGATTGCAAGTTCGAGGCCAGAGGCCCTGGGTAATTTAGTGAGACCCTGTTTCCAAGTAAGAAGTAAAAAATGGGCTAGGGTGCTGCTTAGTGGTAGCAGGCTTGCAAAAGCTTGGTTGAGGCCCTGGGTTCAACCCCCAGACCTGCAAAAGAAAAAAATATATATATAATAATAATACAACTTTTTATTTTTAAAGTAAATACACGTTTTATTATTATGAGCTAATATTTTAAAATTAGTTTTTGTATGGTTGCCTAGGGCTGGGATTTAGCTCAGTTGGTAGAGCGCTGTTCTTCAGTCTCTGAGGTCCCAAGTTCGATTCCCAGCACCGTAAAATGGGAGAAGGACGTGGCAACCCACTCCCAAGGCAATCCCGAAACAGTCAGCCATTGAAAACCCTGTGAGGGTTGCTGTGAGTCCGATACTGACTCGACGGCGCCTAACAACAACAACAACAACATGGTTGCCTAAGTCTTAATATTCTGAAGCATGTCCTGACACTTTCAAGACCCAAGTCTTACAGCTTTTGTGATCTATGTGTCTCAGTCACTTAATACTTTGTCTTGGCTTTACTTGGATTCTAAAGCAGCACATAATTTCCACATTTCCTTGCCCATTCATCCACTCAAGAATACAGTACACGTACATTTATTTATATGTTAAATATGCAAGGGAAGTATACACTTAAGGGGATGTGTGCAATAAATAATTGTGCCTATAAACCCATAATTAAAATAGTCTTTTTGACCGTGTGGTTTTTCAGTTGTCATTGACTGCAATGTCATTGTAACTGAACCTGTCCATGGCAGAGAAGAAATGTGCACTCTCACTGATAAACAATGAGAAACTGTGGATCTTAAATTCATGGCTCCTAGGTAAACATTTCCAAGCCACTTGTATGTTTCTCCATGTGCTACTTAATTTAAAGTTGCATTTCGATATATACAGCCAGATAGAGAAACCGTAGATCTAAATATTAGATGCAGAGGAATGTAGATGTGTACCTCAGTCCAACCTAGTTATTATTTTAGAGAACAGCGCCATGCCATGCTGGGAACGGACTTGGGTTTAAGTGACATATTACTCACTTAAGGTCACTTGGTGTCTCCTCTTCTCTGATCTGTCCCCCTCAGGCCTCTGTTTCCCCTCATCTCTCCAAGCTGATGGTTTCTCTGCCAATGTATGAGACAGGATACAGTAAAGAAGCCTTTAGGTAAAAAAGCCTAACTGATAGCTGGGCGCGGTGGCCCACGCCTGTCATCCCAGCGGCTCGGGAGGCAGAGGCAGGAGGATCGCAAGTTCCAGACCAGAGGCAGTCTGTGTAACTTAGCGAGACCCTGTCTCATAAAGTAAAAAAAAAAAAAAAAAAGGCTGAGGGTGCAGCTCAGTGGTCCAGCACTTGCAGAGCATGCAAGCGCAAGGCCCTGGGTTCAACCCTCAGTATCACCCCCCCAAAAGCCTAACTGTCCCCACCCATGTACTTTAGTTATGAGAGGACCAAAGGCAGAGGGGCCTCGTACCCCGCTGGGTTTCAGTCACCCCCTGGAGTGCCACAGAGAAGGAGCAGGAGGATTCCCTTTTCCTGGTCAACCGTGCTGGGAAACAATGCTTTCCATCCAAGGAACTCGGCAGAGAACACTCGCTCAAGGAGCCTGCACACAGAGTGAACACAGACTGCTTGGTCACAGCGGATGGTCAGTCTGGAAGTGGGAATTTAATTCTGCTCAGAGAAGTGGGAATTTAATTCTGTCTGCATGCTTTGGGATCTTGGATTTTCCTAATGCTTCATGTCTTTTCTACATTTTTAAGGGAATGAGTCCTCCCAGTGCCTTTTTCCAAAACCAAACGAAAATACTGATTTTATTCTAAAGAGAAATTATTACTCATGGGTTGAGTCCCACAATACATTCCTCCACTCAAGGCTCTCACACAGGGATCTCTGTTATCTGATTAAAGAATTCCTGAGCATTCACTCTCTCCTCATCACAGACTTTTAAATAAAAAAATGCAGATATGTCAGGCGTGGTGGCGCATGCCTGTAATCCCAGTGGCTCGGGAGGCAGAGGCGGGAGGATCACAAGTTCAAGACCAGAGGCAGTCTGCATAACTTAGCGAGACCCTGTCTCAAAAAGTTAAAAAAAAATGGGCTGGAGGTGCAGCCCAGTGGTCTAGCACTTGCAGAGCATGCAGGCACGAGGCCCTGGGTTCAACCCCCAGGACCGCAAAAAAAAAAAAAAAAAAAAAAGCAGATATAAGATGATAATTCTAACACCTTCTTTGGGGGACACTGAAGTAATACAGGGAGTGTGATTTTTATTCCAGATGGTCAAGAAATTCTTGCACCCGAAAATGAGATGGACATTGGGTATAGAAGGGTAAAAAGGGTAAGTGTGAGTGGTGAAGGACAGGCAGTGAAAAAGACTGGAAGGAGCTAGAAGGGCATGTGCCATGACCAGGAGGCTTGGGCCAGCCCCTGGCATCCATCCTGCCTCATTTGGTGGACGAACAATGGTAGTTTGATTCCTGGATTTAAACCTTTTATGTGTATTTCTTATTACACATTTGCAGGTGGCCACAATGGATCCAGCATTGTATTTATTTCAAGTCATCTTCTGAATGTTTCTTTGGATACTGGGTGTAGATGACCTCAAAGAAACCAACTCAGATGTGAACCAGTCAAGTACTTCCCTGGATGCATGCTGCCCTTCAAGCCAGCAGATTTCCCTTATTTCCAGTAATAGACTGCCTGAGTCCTTACCTCCAGCTCTACACTGGTACCTTCCGTAATTACGTTAAACACATTTGTTCTAGGAGTACTTTCTACGGTGGTTGTCTTTGTTAAAGAAGTGAGATTCTTTCATGCATACTCAGACCTGCAAGACTATGCCTACATCAATGTTGAACTATTTGATTGTGAGCATGTCCAGGCTTCTGAGAAAAGATGTGGCTAAAGAGATACAGGGCTGGGATTTAGCTCAGTTGGTAGAGCGCTGTGCTGCAGTCTCTGAGGTCCCGAGTTCAATTCCCAGCACCGCAAAAATGGGAGAAGGACCTGGCAATCCACTCTCAAGGCAATCCCAAAACAGTCAGCCATTGAAGACCCTATGAGGGTCGCTATGGGTCAGATACCAACTAGACGGCACCTAACAACAACAAAAGAGATACAAATCAGCAAGCCCTAGAAACTGGGAACACAGCCCATGACATCCTCAGATAGGTACTGTGCTACACTGTGTCACTTGAATCGCTTTCTGGGATCACTGGCAAGAAAATGTCCCAGTAGAAATACATGGCCTTATGAGGAGCATGCCTTCAGACTAGGGGACAAGGGAAACCACTTTTCACTTCATTCACTGACCACATGTTCTTTGATTAAGGCAATTGCAAAGACTTTGTTACGTTTTGACTTTTAGGAGTCATGTTATAATGCACACTAAAAAGAATATATCACACAGAGTGCCTGCCTCATGAAAAACTGCAGGAAAGTTAGTTATAGCACCAAGATACACCAAACATTAGCTAATTAAAGTACCTCCTTCTATGGAAATAATGATGTAGCAAGAGACTAAAGCTTACTATTGATTGAGAAGTTCCCTTGATGCAGACACTATACTAAAAAGGTGCTTTGTATCTCTATATGCAATATCCTTTCAAGTAAATATATTTTCTCTGTTTTAATGAGGAGCTTAGAGAACACAGCGTTGTGTTAATTATAGGAATGCTGGTTAGTTAAAGAGCCATGATCCAACTCGCATGCTTCCAAAGTCTGGATGCTTTGCTTAGCTGTCCACACACACCTTAGGGTGTCTACACTGGCTGGAAGCTTAACTGTGTGTCTTCAACTCCCTCATTTGTACACTTTGTTCTTGTCACACAGACTATTTGTGGGTCCTCAGTCACCTGCTGCGTTGACTCACAGTGGCCTCATTTTAAAGTGTGCTGATTCTCATTGTCTAGCGTCGCTATGAAGGTTAAATGAAATCATGTCTGGAGATTGCTTGCTGCATGCACATTTTTATTTATTCTACATTTTGTGATTCCTTATTATGAAAATCTGCTCAAAGGGACTGTGTTTATTTATTGAGTTTGTGGCTGCTGTTTTTAATTCAATTGTACTGGTGTCAATGATTACTAAATATCCCCACCTTCCTGATTCTGCCTACAGGGAGGTGAACAGGAAGCACCCTGACTTTAGGATCATCATAAACTGGGCACAGGCACAGAAAAACTATTCTATTAAGTACGTGCCACGAAAGAAATGCAAGGTAAGTTCTGGGAGGTCGCAAAGGAAGAGCAATTCATCGTGCATGGGAGTCCTAGGGAGAGAGTGGATCTGATGGTAACCTTGCCTTCTTGCCCTTTTATTGCTTTATGCTATTACTTATTTAGCACATTGTCCTAATAGATGTTGGTAAGATATAATAGTCAAGAGTGCTACAGTCCATATGTAGGCGTCTCTGTATTTTTAAAAAAATACATTGTTGTTTGACATGTTTATAAAGTATATAAAGTAGAAGCTATCGGGTCTACTGTTTAAGCAAGACATACTGTTTATTTTGCCTTTCCCTGTTGGCTACATTAATTTATAGCCTCTACCTATTTGCAAACAATGTGGTTGTTAGGGCTTTTAAACAATGAGCCTGGGCTTCCGGAATTGCCGACATTTGCAGAATAAATGCAATAAGGTCTCTCTTACACTTACTTTTTACCTGATTCTTCCCATGATTCCACCCACACGTGATCATAGCTTTGTTTTCTGTGTGGCATTGAAGCTGGCGGTCCACCTTGCACACCAGGGAGCTGCTCAGCGCAGAACCTCTGCGATCATGAGCAGCCACAGCCCACAGATGACGAACACCAGCCCTGTGGGCATCTGGCTCCATGACGACCCACGCCTTTCCAGAGGGCAATCCTCCTGCACTGGCTGCTTTGTGGCAGCCCCTCTACCTGCCCTTGGAAAGAGATTATAGCGACAAAGATAACAGGGTTGGTTTGGGTAGAGTGCAAGCTCTCAGAGGTAAACACTCCAAAGCATTTGCTTCTATGTGTCTGTTTGTCTTTTGCCTTAGATTGCAACAGGCAAACATTTCCTGGGGAGTCTTGATGCACAAGTATGGTTTGCAAGATAGAAAGAAGTCTGACAGCTCAGTGTGAGCAAATGCAGCCTTTCTCTCTCCTTCCTTCTTAAGATAAGCTCAGAGCGTGACATTGTTTATCTACAGCCAGTTATTCATTTCTGTTTTCTATTTTTCAGAGGACAAGTAGACGCACTCCTTTTGTTCATGATTTTAGGAAAAACAGTATCTTCTTTGGGGCAGGAGACATACCGGGGGAGCAGACGGTTCTTCGTTGGGTTCCAGCCCTGCTCCTCACCTGCCCACCCACTGCAGCACCCTAGTCAAGGGCCGGCAGGCAGCCTGAGGAGGCAGCCTCCAGGATGAGGCCAGGTGGGACGCATCCGCCTCCATTCTCCTCTGGGCTGCTGCTGAGAAGGGCAGTGACCACCTGAGAAGGACAGTGACCATCTGAGAAGGACAGTGGCTACTTGCCTTGCCACCGGAAGCATGCTGGCAAGGAATCGTCCCCTGAAGTGCTGTATGATGAGTGCCCCTCACTATAAAAGCTGCCTCTCCACCCAGCACCGAGCCAAGAGGAGCCGGCGTCTGCCTGGCTCCTGACTCTCATCTAAGCACTGTGTCCATGACCAGCCCCTCCCTTTGGGGAGCAAAAGCCACCCAGCAGGATGAAGGACAGCTGGTGGCCTTGGGGTATAGACGGCCCGCCCTCTGACAGCATCCCTGGCTTTCTCAGGAAACAGGACACATGGGCATAGGAGTCATCGTGACGGGCAGGCTTGAGTAATAAGGTAAATCATGAGTGGGGAGTGAGGGAGCGGAGCCTGAAAAGTCCCATTGGTGGAGGCAGAGGCCCACCCGCCCAGGAAGTAGGCAGTGCCCCGAAATCACGGCTCCCCTGTGATCCCCCTGTTCCCAAGAGACAGAGTTAATGAATTCATGCGATTGCTGCTGGCGCCTGCGGCTTACAGCTCCAGCCCCCTGGGGTGCGGGAGAAGGGAGAAGGGAGAAGGGATTGTCAAGCGGCTCCGCCTCTGGCAGAGCCTAGGAGCCGGGTGAACAGAGTATAAGGGCAGAAGCGGCCAGCAGGCAGACTTTGGTCCACCTCTGAGAGGCAGGGTGAGGGCTAAGATAATAGGGACGCCAAACTGGGACCCCAGCCACACAAGGAGATCCACAGGCCAGAGACCCTCCAACCCCACCTCGGGCTCCTCACAGGCTGCGGAGAGGGAGCCATCCAGCCCAGATTCCAGCCCAGCCCTGAGGCCGAGCAGCACCCCGAGGCTTGGCGAGGCCCAGGGCAGGAGAGCGCCTGGGGTGCAGGATCGCACAGCCCTGGGTGATCCAGCACCTCCGCCTTCCATGGCTCTTCCAGGAGGCCCAGCCTGGTTTCTTCTCACCTCTTTTCACATCTTTCTTTCTTTTCAGATCTTTCTTTCTCTCTCTCTTTCTTTTCTCTTTCTTTCTTTCTCTTTCTTTCTTTTCTTTCCTCCTCCTCCTCCTGCTTCTTCTCCTCTTCTTTCTCCACCTCCTCCGCCTCCTTCTTCCTCTTCCCCTCCCCCTTCCCCTCCCCTCCCTCTCCCCCTTCTTCCTCTTCTTCTTCTTCTTTTTCTTCTTCTTCTTCTTCTTCTTCTTCTTCTTCTTCTTCTTCTTCTTCTTCTTCTTCTTCTTCTTCCTCTCTCTCTCTCTCCCTCCCTCCCTTTCTTTCTTTCTCTCTCTCTCTTTCTTTCTTTCTACCAAAACAAAACGAAATAAAAAATATTTTCAACATCTTCCCCAGGGATCTTGTCCTGCATTACTAGGAAGTACATTTCATAAAGATCATTGTTCTTTATAGAATGTGCTTTGATATTAAATTTTCTGCAGCAGCCTTGATGGATGGAATTTGCTTTAATATTTTTCTTTACTTTTTAGAAGCATCTCTTGCTTAAAGGATTTAGTCATATTTTTAAAACTCAGTCAGATTCTGTCTTTTCACTGCTGCAATGGGTGTGCTATTTTTAGGATAAAGAATTGGATTCACATCTGCCAGAATAATTGGTACCCTCCCTCATACCTGCCCTGTTTCTTTTCCTCATCTCCCTTGCTTTTAGTGTATTGACAATCTTTTATTCTTTTCCTTCTTTGAGCAAGACCCTTTGTGTCTATTTGTTCAGAGTGTGGGACATAAACACTCTATTCTTAACTTGTCAGAGTCTAAAATCTGTGAATAATTTATCCTCCTTCCAGATACCAAAAATATCAAGAACATTTTAGTTCTTTCTGTCCCTTACCTGATTGTATGTAACAACTTTGTGCATTTTATCCATATTATAACATGATAAAATGTTTTTACTTCTTTTCTAGGTCATTTATTTACTTTAATTCATGTGGTTATCATTTTCTTTGCTCTTTTTACCTTCTTTAGAACCTTTGGGATTACTTTCTTCTACTTGAAATATCACCTTTCATATTTATTTTAGAATAAATCTACTGGTGGCAGGTATCCCATTTTTTGTTTGTTTGGGTATGTCTTTTGTTTCCTCTCGTCACTCCTGAGTTAGGTCATCGTTTCAGGCTGGGTACCGTAGCACCTGAAAGTTGCGCCCCTGGTCCCTTGCTTCTGCCTTGATAGGAAGAGCTTTGCCTTTTTAACTGTGGCTCTTTCTGCATATATGTGTGTCCTTTGTGTCTGACTACATTCTAGATGTCTTCTTTCCTTGGTTTTTCTGCATTTTAATAAAATTACATGTAAGTATAGCCTGAGTTTTAGCTCAGTGGGTAGGGTGATGTTCTGCGCACTCTGAGGCCCTGGCTTCCATCCCCAACAGTGTAACAAATGGGAGAAGGACCTGGAAGCCCACTCCCGAGACAATCTCAAAACAATCCACCATTGAAAACCCCACAAATAGCAGAGAAGCACTAACATAGTGCTGGGCATGGCACAGTGGCAGGAATGTTTCGCTCTGTTGTACACAGGGTGTCTATGAGATGGACCCGATTCAACGGCACCTAAGAGCAACAACAACAAGGTGTAAGTGTGGAGATTCTGCTTTCCTTTTGGTCCTAGGGGGGTGGAGGTGGGAAGAGATCTGGTCTTCACCAAGCCTCATGTGGAGCCATTGGTGCTTGCAGCTCTGGGCTGAGGCTCCCGTGTAGGGACAGCTCCATGTCCCTGGGGCCAGGCCTGGCTCCTCTCCCCTCACGCACCCTCTCCTGAGAAGCCCAGGCTCACGGCCAACGTGTTTCCGAGTGGACTTGGGCATCCTGACTCCTCTCTGGCTGTTAGCATATGGTCCGTTAGCATATGGTCCTGGTAATTCCTGTATGAGGTTCTGTGTGTTTTCATGTGTGACCACAACCTGTTAGCATATGGTCCTGGTAATTCCTGTATGAAGTTCTGTGTGTTTTCATGTGTGACCACAACCTGTTAGCATATGGTCCTGGTAATTCCTGTATGAGGTTCTGTGTGTTTTCATGTGTGACCACAATCTGTTAGCATATGGTCCTGGTAATTCCTGTATGAAGTTCTGTGTGTTTTCATGTTTGACCACAACATTTTCTAATTTTTTTCACTGGGAGGGTCATTTAGGACCCAGGCTGGGAACCTATGACGGTGACTTTGATAAATCTCTTCAGAGTCAATTTGGCCCCATGAAGTGGGCCAGTTGGGTCTGTTGCAAGTTCAGCATCTGCAGGGCCACAAAACGTGAAACTTTTGAGAGCCAGCAGGATGCTACAAGCGGGAAGCTACACACCCCACCTGGCACGCAGAGCCACAGCCGACTGCAGGGGCACTGAGCATGGCCCGGAAAACACCTACGGGCTGCGTAAATCTACGGAATCACCTATGGAAATCAATTGCAGGCTTAGATTTGGTTCCTGCTGTAATTTGGAAGCCTACAGCTGTAGCACTGTGGGGTCCAATCCCCTCAGATCTCGGAACCTAAGCAGGGTTGGGCCTCTTCATCACTAAATATGATTATATGACTTATCTCCTTAGTACTTGGATGGGAGACCGCCTGGGAACACCAGGTGCTGTAGGCTTGGGAGACAGACCTGGCAACCCACTGCCAAAAATCAGTCTACCATTGAAAACCCTATGCACAGCACAGAAGCACTGACAATAGTGTTTTGTCTGTTGTACGTAGGGTCACGTGTTGAACAGCAACTCAGTGACACCTAACAACAACAACAACAACAACAAATAGTTTGGAAGTTAAATGCCTCCCCAAAGCCCATGTGTTGAAAGCGTGGTCACCAAGGAGGCTCTGTTTGGAGGTAGAGAAATTTTTAAGTGGTGGGGCCTTGTGGGGGGGGGGTTCTTGAGGTCATTGGGGGACTGCCCTTCAGGGAGACCTTGGGACCCAGCCCCTCCTTTCTCTCTTTCTCTCCTGGCCATGAAGGGAGCAGCTTTGCTCTGCCACAGCGTCCACCACTAAATATTGCCACAAAGCAATCTCCACGGGCCACAAAGCAATGTAATCAACGGGTCAGGACCCAGAACCCCAAAACTCCAAACATACTTTTTGTCTTTTTAATTTGATTATCTCAGGTATTTGTTACAATGACAGACACCTGACCAACATAGTTTCCATCCCCCAAATGTCTCGTTATGCACATGAAGATATTCCAAAATCCGTAACAATCTAAGATCAGAAGCGTATCTTCTTGTGAGCGCTTCCACCAAGGACGCTCAGCCTCTGCCGCTGATGTAGCCGCATTTTCCCCCCACAGTTTTGCATCATTGTTGCTGCATTTTTTCAGCTTCCCTTAGAGATACAGATTTATTTCTATACCTTCTCTTTTGTGTGGCTTCTTTGTTATTTTTAGATATGCAGTTCTATGTATTTTGAAAAATGTGCACTTGTGTGGCCAGTCTCCCACTGAGGTGCAGTGTGTTTCCATCACTGCAGAACATGATTGCTGCCTGCATTGGAACTAACCTCCTCCCTCCACCATCAGCTCCAGGCAATTGCCAATGACTGGTTAGGTGGCATTTTGTTAAATGTGTGTAATAATTTCGGAAAAAAATAGCGTCCTTAATACTGCAAGCCATTATTTCATGAATTCAAACTTTTATTCATTTCCTGTAATAGAACTTTTATACTTAGTACAATACAGGTCTTATTTTCTTTGTGACATTTTTGTAAAGCTTTTCGATATTTTAAATTAATCTTGCATCCAGCATCCTTGCTAAAATCTATTATTGGTTCTGCTTTTTATTCCTATAAGATCTCTAGATAAATAATCCTATCTTCCACCTACAATGAGCATTGTAGTTTTTCTTCTCAAATCCTTACAATTACTTTGTTCTAGATTTTTTGTGAGATCTGTTATAGGCAGAGGTGGTACCTATATTTCAGTAGGTTTTGGTATATATGCATAATCAACTCAAGGAAAGATTTATCTGTTTTGAGTTCTCTGTTAATTTTTAAAATAAAATTTGAATTCCATGAAATGAGTTTTCTGCATATATTGGAATAATTATATTTTCTTGTCTTTTGCTCCATTAATGTGGTAAATGTCAGTGATATTTCTGATGTCAAACAATTCTTGCATTACTGAGATAAATATTTATTAAGCAAGGGGAGTATTTAGATAAAATATTTATTTTGTTTATGTAATATAAATTCAAGAATTTGGCATCTATGATTATGAAGGAAACAAATTCTCAAGTTTGTTTTCCTTTTCCTTATTCATTTCTGTCATCAAAGTTACCTTAGCACAATAAATTACTTTTTGTCTGATGGTGGAGGGAGATGTGGAAACATCAATAGGTCTTCGATAATGTTTCAATTCATTAGTGGTTGTTGGCTTATTCAAGGGTTGTATTTCTTCTCAAGCCAGTATTGATATTTTGTCTTTTAAAAATTCATGTTTCACCTGAGCCAACAAATTTGTGTACACTTATTTTATTTATATTTTCCCTACTATTATATGATAGCTATTTCTCAATTTCTTTATTTGATATTTTACTTAATTTTTTTCCCTCCTGTGTTTAGGGTTGTTAAATCAAACCAATGGGCGTGTTAAATTTCTTTATTGGTCCACTTGGCATTATTTGATGGCCTAGGCTTGTCAAATCTCTCAATTGCTTTGTTTTTGGCACTGTTTCTTATTTCATTGATTTATGTCCTTGTTTCTTTCCTCTTTTTTTCAGTACATCCTTTTGTCCATCTTATAACTCTTTCTTTTAAAATCTTAGCTCGTTTATGTATTCTGATGAATGTATTTAAAAGTTATGAAGTTATTCAGGCTCTAATATAAATACGCTGAAGTATACGGAGAAGGACCTGGCGATCCACTCCCAAAGCAATCCTGAAGCAGTCAGCCATTGAAAACCCTATGAGGCTCACTATGAGTCAGACTTGACTCCATGACACCTAACAACAACAGCATAAACATATCTTCTAAATTACGACACAGTGTTTACACTGTCATTTATTTATGATTATTTTTCAATTTCCCTGTTTGTTCGTAGTTCAAATAGTTTTATGGTGCTATTTCATTTCCAGACACTTGAAATTTCTTTTAATATTCCGTGCATTAGCATTTACTCATTTTTACTGCACTCAAGTGTGTATAAAGTTGACCCTTGGAAAGTGTGTGTGTGTGTGTGTGTGTGTGTGCGTGTGCATGGATGAGTGCATGTGGGGATGTGTGTGTGTGTGCGTGTGTG
>VMDO01015949.1:0-49457 GCA_007922755.1 Pedetes capensis
CACATTTCCTTTCTAGCCACCTCATTATAGATTATTCTTTGCTAGTTGGGCGAGATGATACTAGCAATGAGCTAGTAGTTGGAATTATAGGTAAGTAAACGGGTATGCCCTACTTAAAGTTCATGATTGATGCTAGAGTGAAATTTTAAAGAATCTGTTGAACCTGGTCTAGTAATAGCTTATTGAATATTTTTGGAAACTTTAATAATAGGTCTTTTCTTTTCTTTTTTTTTTTTTTTTTTTTTGGTGGTACTGAGGGGTTGAACCCAGGGCCTCACATGTACTTTGTAAGCTCTGTATCACTGATCTGTATCCTCAACCCCCTTTTTTTACATTTTTTATGCTGAGACAGGTTCTCGCTAAGTTACGCAGGCTGGCTGTGGTCTTGAACTTGCGATCCTTCTGCCTCTGCCTCTCAAGTCACTGGGATTGTAGGGGTGTACCACCATGCCCTGCTAAATAATAGGTTTCATTCTAGTCTTTTCAGTTCCCTCATTTCAATTTTCATCAAAAATATATCCCAGTACATTTGCAAAAAGTCACTTCAAAAGGAGGCCCTCTGTCACTGTTATGAGGGTTAGGCAAATTAATATGGGAGAAAACCCTTAGAACAGCTTCTGGCATATTGTCAGCACTCAGTAGAAGTGAAGTCTCATAGAAATAGTAGTAATAGTCATTGCTATGTCATTTGCTTATGTTGCGTAACAGCTTTCCTGCTCATTTCACTTGCCTCCTTCTACCCCTAGATTATATTCGGACATTTACATGGGACAAAAAGCTTGAGATGGTTGTGAAATCAACAGGAATTCTAGGAGGACAAGGTGAGCAGAATTTTTCTTTTGTTTACTCTTTAAACCATTCTCATGTATTCCTTATCAGTTAAGATTTTAAAAGTGGATACCATTTTCTTAATTGTAAATATTGTGCTTTCTTGGATTTAGTCATTTCCAAAGTGATCAAATAATAAGAGGAACTGTTTAGATGGGGAAATAATGGGTTAAAATTTGTGTTTAAATGCAAGAGGTTCTCCAAATAAGAAGTTAAAAAAAAAAAAAAGCCAGAAGATCTGAATAAGAAGTTGTCTTTAAGAGGTTATAAGTTCTCTAGGCACTGCTAGCCTCATTTGTGCATTTAGGCATCTCTCATCTCTAGGTAAGAGCGAAATAGAAGGATCCTGCCCCATGGCATATGATATAGCTGATACCCAACCCTACCTTCTCACTCAGACTGCTGTTGTGCAGGGTAGTTCATGTGAAAAAAACGTAGTTGGTTAAGTCAGTTACCCAATCAAATATATGGGCAACATAAATATACACACTTACATATGTATAACAGCTTTTCCCCTTTTGTTTTCTATAATCTTAGGTAAAATGCCAACTGTGGTCTCTCCAGAGTTGTATAGGACTAGGTTTTGTGAAGCAATGGACAAGTATTTCCTGATGGTACCAGACCACTGGACAGGGTTGGATCTGAATTGCTGAAATTAAGCACATATTTCCAAATGAACTGTGAAGGAGAGCGGACAGGGACAGGAGACCAAAAATAAGTGACGTGTTTTATTTCTTCATCACATTCACCGCTGGATATAAAGACCTTTCAGTTCTGTGGCTCTTTAGACTGTCCATAGCTGAAGGGTTAAAAATACTCCATAGATTTGCACTTTGGTTTTGATCTCTGTGAATTAGCTGTCTGTAGGTTGGGAAGTTCCATGAATATGTTCTTAAGTTAAATACAGATCCATTTCCAAGGGCCAAGATTAGGGATGAGTATATAGGGTGAAAGGTTGAGTTGTTAATATTTGCTGACTTAATTACTTGAAGAAGAAAACACTATCTAGTAGATTGTGACTATCCTGGCATCATGTCGGATGCATTCTTTACTTAGAAAGCATATGTGGAACTGCTGAATTTGTTTTGTGTTTCTTATGTAACAATTTTAAGTTTTATTTTATTAGAATTTCTGAAATCCTTAGAAAAACTCTGGTTTATTCCATTAATGACCACTTAAGCAAGCTGGCAAAATTTGACTGAAATTGGGAATCCTGCCGTGTTCTGTATCCTCCCAGCTTACCTTCTCTTCAAATGTGTTTGATGTTTTAAAATTCTGCCTTCTGTGGATGACAAGAGGCTAAAACGACTAACTTTAAGCCTTTTCTTGGGATCATTTTAAAAACCTTGTTAAAACTAAACTCCCCTTGTTTGCATGGGCTCATATTCTAGATTTTCCTCTCATTTTCAGGGAAACATAGTGATCAGTAAAGGAGTTTGTAATCACTGAATTGCTAAAGGAAGAATTATTAATGAAGGATTTTTTTTAAAGGTAAATGCCAAATCCAAGAAATTGAGTGAAAAGGAAACCCTTGGTTGCTTTTTATAAGGGCAAAGTGTCTTTCATCAGAACCAGCAATTTAACTGGTATCTATCAAATTAAAGTTTCAGGGTAGATGGTACAGTTTTTTAATTTTCTACGTACTAACCAGTTTTACTTCTGAGAAATGCTAAGAGATAAAGTTATTCTTTGTAAGGAACTTCTTATTTAATAGTCAACAATAGTGTTTGTCTTTTAAAAAGTGATCAGAAGTACCAGACTTTGAGGAAATACTGTAAGCCCAGAATATTTCCTCTTGGCTTCTATCTGTAATGAGAATTTGGGGATTTGTAAAGTTTTAAGGATTCTACTCTATTCTGATTTCCTATAGCACATTAATATTCACAGGAAATAATGAAAGCTGGATGCATTCAGTTACAGAAAATATAAGTACATGAAATAAAAAAATTTTTGGAGAATTTGTTTTAGAAAATGAAGGCAGTAGTTTGGTATTTAGTGCTTATGATAAATGTGGTTAATTTTGAACTGGAAGCAAGTTACCAAGGGCTTATGACTGAAATGATGATCAGTACCCCACCCTTTTTAAACTTGTGTATGTGCCTTTTAAAGATACACAAAACACTAATGATTTTAGTTTTGATATCAAAGACTAGTAAAGGAGTTTTATAGAGGCAAAAGATGTGTGGAACATTCTTACTTTTTTACGTGTCCAGGAACAAAGGATTTTGTGTCTGATTTTGAAATGCCATCACCTTTTTGTCTTTTAATTTTCTTTTTGGTCAGGATACTTAGGGTTATTTATCATGCCCATTTCCTATAGAACTAGAAAGATATCTTCCTCTAGCTATATTCAGGTTGTTTCTTTGTTTTTAGTTTCAATACCATGTGCATAGCTGGAATGCTCCATAGGAATAACTCCTCACAATAATATGGCATGTTGATTTTTTTTCCTTATTCATGACTTAAAAAACAATATTTTAAAGCACTGCTGCCCCTGGTACTTTTGTGATTAAACATTCCAAAGCAAAAGTTACTGCTTTGCAAGGCTGATATTGCCTTTTAAAATTAATGTCTAGGCTATATTAATGAAAGGGAAATTTACAAGTTAACCATTTGTCTTGAGTGGTACAACTGTGTGCCAGGCCCCTTGCTGCTTGTTTAGGCCACTTCATTTATGTGTATATGGTGTTTCAAATATTGTGCTACTGAGTTTAAGCATTGAATGACTGTTTTCCTCTTTTGAACTCCCTTTCAAGGCCTAGAGAATATTAGTGCTGAAAAGTTAGGAGTGAAGAAGAAATCTCATGCTTAGAAATCCTTCCTTAGAATACAATATGAATCCTGAAACTAGTAGCATGAGAAAACCATGTCAACATGTTGATTTGTATAAAAGTGTTATTTATAAATGTGAAGCTTTTTGATACCGTCAAAAATTATTTAAGGGCTGAGGATGTGGCTCAGTGGTAGAGTGTTTGCCTAAAATGAGCAAGGCCCTGGGTTTGGTCCCCAGCACCGCAAAATAAATAAAATAAAATAATAAAAATTTAAAAAATAGAAAAGGTTCACTCTTTTCTTACCCCAGCCTAAGGGGAAGGATAAGAGGAATAAGTTGTTGCAAGCCCTTTTGTAGTCTATTGAGTATGTTATAGATAATCAAAATTTCCTATAGAATGTATTATAAGTTTTTCCTTGATTCAGCAGTGGTTTTCTAGCTTTGGTGTTTATTGAGTATTGTAAATAGTAAGGTCAGTCATATTGGCATCAACTATTGTGAAGGCTTTGTGGCCATCAGCTTCTTGGCATTTTACCCATTAGCAGTGGGCTTGTATGAAACTGCCAAGGACAGTAATCTATCTGTAGAAAGCTGGCTTAGTTTGAAGGATGGTAAGTATTGTGAGTGAGCCTGATGGTGAAACAGACAGGCCATTCCTTACTCCTGAAGTGTTAACAGACTGATTTATGCAGTATTCAGATCACTAGTGCAATGCCTTTTTTGTTTGCTTTTGTAACACAGGTGCAGTGTATTATAGAAAAATATGGAAATTACAATCATGAGCAGTTTTATTAATACTGCTGTATCCATTTTGTAAAAATGTACATACATTATGTCTTTTGACAGGTTGAATTTTAAACTAGAGGAATAACATTGTAAACATAATAGCCTCTTTTAATTTAATATGAAAATTCAATAATATTGAAAGTACTTAATGTATTATAATGTATATATTTCTCTATTTCGGTTCTAGCTGTTTTATATGATTGACATGTTATTTAAAAGATAACTACCTTGACCTTTTAAAGACTTGTACAGTAAATAAAGAGTACTTACAATAAACTGGAATTTACTTACTTTTGAATCATTCCATGGACTGGAGGTAGAGCTCAGGAGGTAACGCAAGCAATGGGAAGCAACTGTAAATAGAGACGAACTTGACTGGCTCACCTGCTGCTCACCTCCTGCTGTGTGGCCCAGTTCCTAGCAGTCATACTAGTCCTCAGCCTGGGGATCGGGGACCCCTGGGCTATAGTAGAACACAAAGGTAGTTGAAGGGGAAATTTTCTCCCTCTCTTTCTCTTCTTGAATCAGGGCATAAGTTTTCTCTGGCCCTTGGATATCAGAATTCCTGGTTGTTGGGCCTTTGCACTCTAGGAGTTATACTAGTAGCTTCCCTGGTTCTCAAGCTTTCAGACTTAAACTGGAAATTATACCATAAGGTCCTTTTGTTCTCAGGTCTTCAGACTTGGACTGAATTATAGCATCAGCTTACTTGGTTCTTCACTTGCAGATGGTAGGTATATTGTGGGATTTGTTGACCTTCATAATCATGTGAATCAGTACTCGTTATAAATCTTACATCATATTTATATTTCCTGTGTGTGTGTACATGTGTCTTTGGAGAACCCTAGCTGATACTGATTGTTTCTGCCTCTGGGCATAGTAAAAAAAAAAAAAATAATAATGCTATTTTGAAAAATGGTATGCTGTGAACATGGATGAAGAGTACCTCTTCAAGACCCTACTTTCAGTTATTTTGGACAAATATCCATGAACTGGATTGCGAGATCATATGATAGCTCCATTTTTAGTTATTTGAGAGGCCTTATTACTGTTGCCTTTTCACTCCTGATTATGTTCTCTGATGCAGAAAAACTTTCCTGTTTTTTCTGATTGTCTATTTTTGCTTTTGTTGCCTGTGATTTTGGTGTTACACCCAAGAAAGTGTTGTAAAATGCAGTGCCTTAAAGCTTTTTGCCTGTGTTTTCTTCTAGCATTTGTATATTTTGGGGTCTTAGGTTTTAGTCTTTAATCTGTTTTGAGTTAATTTTTGTATATATTGTTTTCAGGGTCTGTTGAGTTGGTTTCAACTCATAGGGACCCTATGTACACCAGAACAAAACATTACCCACCACTGTGCCATGCCCAGCACTATTGTCAATGCTTCTCTGATATTCACATTGTTTTTGATGGCTGATTATTTTGGGAGTGGACTGCCAGGTCCTTCTTCCAAGCCTACAGCATCTGGTATTCCCTGGTAATCTCCCATCCAAAGCCCTGCTTAGCTTTCAAGATCTGATGAGATCAGACACCAGGGTGGTATGGCTATAGACAATTTTTGTATATAGTGTAAGGAAAAGGTCCAACTTCATTCTTCTCCATGTGCATATCCAATTTTCCAGCACTATTTATTGAAGAGGCTGCCCTTTCCTCATTGAGTGGTCTCGGCACTCTGCAGATCAGATGACCATATATGCATGGGTTTATTTCTGGGCTCTCTATTCTGATTTTATGATAGTACCATACCGTTTTGATTACTGTGGCTTTGTAATATGTTTTGAAATCAGGACATGCAGGTCTTCCAACTTTACTCATCTTTTTCAAAATTGTTTGGTTCTTCAGGGTCACTTACGATTCCATATGAATTATAGAATGGATTTTTCTACTTATACAACAAATGCTCTTGGGATTTTCATAGGGATTGTATGGAATCTGTAGACTGCTTTGGGTAGTATGGGCATCTTAACAATATTAAGTCTATCTATGAACGTGGGATGTATTTCTATTTATTTGTGTGTTCTATATTTTCGGCAATCTTTTTTAGTTTTTAATTATACAAATCTCGTATCTCCTTAGTTAATTACTAAGTATTTTATTCTTCTTGATGCTATTGTAAATTGAATTTTGACTCTTTTTTTTTCCAGTACTAAAGGTTGAACCCAGGACTAGGCAAGTGCTCTACCACTGAGCTGCACACCTAGTCCCCCCCCCCTTTTTTTTTTTAATTTTGAGGCAGGGTTTTCTATGTTGTACAGACTGCCCCTGGCCTTGAGTGTTTGTAATCCTCTTGGCTTACTCTCCTAAATCCTTGGGATTATAGGGGTGTGCCACAGCACCTGGTGAATTTTGATTTCTTAATTTCCTTTTCAGATTGTTCATTATTAGTTAATTGGAATGCAACTGATTCTGGTGTATTGATTTTGTATGTCTCAATTTCCTCAATTTGCTTATTCTAATAGGTTTTCTGGGGGCACACATATGTGTGATCTTCAGGGTTTTCTTGCCATCATTGTAGCATCAATATGCAAATGTTGTTGTTGTTGTTAGGTGCCATTGAGTCGGGTCCAACTCATAGCAACCCTATGTACAGCAGAACAAAACACTCCCCAATTCTGTGCCAAGCATACAATCTTATTTATGTTTAAGCCCATTGTTGCAGACACTGTGTCAATCCATCTGTTGGAGGGTTTTCTTTTTTTTGTTGACCTGCCACTCTCCCAAACATGATATCTTTCTCCAGGGATTGATCCCTCCTGACTACATGTCCAAAATATGTAAAACACAGTCTAGCCATTCTTGCTTCCAACAAGCACTCTGGTTGCACTTCTTCTAGGAGAGATCTGTTGATTCTTTTGGCAGTCTGTGGTATATTCAATATTAATCTCGAGCACCATAATTCAAAAGCATCAGTTCTACTGTCTCCCCTATTCAGTGTCCAGCTTTCACAACCATATGAGGAGACTGAAAATACCATGGCATGAGTCAGGCACTCCTTTGTCTTCAATGTGACATCTTTACTTTTCAGTACTCTAAAGAGATCTTTTGTCACAGCTTCTCCCAAAGCAATTCCTCTTTTGATTTCTTGACTGCTGCTTCCAAGGGTGTTGATTATAGAACCAAGTAAAGCAAAATCATGGAGAACCTCAGTCTTTTCTCCATTTATTGTCAAGTTGCGTGCTGACCCTGTAGTAAGGATTTTTGTGTTATTGATGTTGAATTGTAATCCATACTGAAGGCTATGTTCTTTGATCTTCATCTGTAAATGTTTCAAATTTTCTTCACTTTCAACAAGCAGAGTTGTGTCATCTACATAAGGCAGGTTGTTAATGAGTCTTTCTCCAGTCCTGATGCCGCGTTCTTCTTCATAAAGTCCACCCTCTTGTATTATTCCTCAGCATAGAAATTGAAGAGGTATGGCTAAAGTATACAGCCCTGATGCATACTTTTCTCAACTTTAAAGCAAGCATTGTTTCCTTATTGTGTCTGAACAACTGCCTTCTGGTCCATGTACAGATTCTTCATGATTACAATTAGGTGTTCTGGTATTCCCATTCTTTGAGGTGTTGTTGTAATTGGTTATCCACACAGTCAAATGCCTTTGCATAGTTGATAAAACACAAGAAATATGCAAATAGAGATAATTTTACTTTTGTCTTTCCAATTTGGGTTCCTTTTATTTCTTTATCTTGCCTAATTGCTCTGGGAAGGACTTCTGATACTATGTTGAATAAAAGTTCTTGTTTTGTTCCTGATCTTAGAGAAAAAGCATTCATTTTTCTATCATTTAATGATTTTAGTTATGGTATTTTTTTTATTAACAGCCTTTATTATGTTGAGATAAATGTTTTTTCTTTTTTTGTTGTTTGTAGTAATAGAGTCTTATAGCCTAAGCTGGTTTATTTCTTGCTGGCTCAGGCTGGCCTTGAACTTACTTCTTCCTGCCTCCACCTCCCAAGTACTGGTATTATAGGTGTGTGTACCACCATGCCCAGCTGGTAATTGTTTTTTATTCTGAGAGAGTATTAAGTCTTCCCAAACACTTTTTCTCTGTCAATTGAGATGATTATGTGCTTTAGTTCCATATGTTGAGCCAGCCTTGCCATCCAAGAATAAACCTCATTTGATCATGGTGTCTAATCACTTTAACACACCATTTTATTCTGTTGGATACTATTTTGTTGCAGATTTTTGCAACAGTATTCATGAAAGATTCATCATGAAAGATTCATCTAGCTTTGGCATTAGCATAATACTCTCTTCGAAGAATAATCTTGGAAGTGTTTTTCCCTCTTCAATTTTTTGGGAGGGTTTTGAGAGGATTGGTGTTAATTTATTAAACACTTGGTAAAATTCTCCAGTGAAATCATCTAGTCCTGGGTTTATTTTTGTTTGTTGAGAAGTTTTTAATCACTGATTGAATTTCCTTCCTAGTGCTTGGTCTGTTCTATTTTCTGCTTCTTCATGATTCAGTCTTTGCACGTTGTCTGTTTCTGAGAATTTATTCTTTTCTTCTAGGTCATCCAGTTTGTTGGCATAAAATTGTTCATAGTATTTTTATAATCCTTTCCCATTGGCAGCCCAATTCTTCCTCTCTGGAGATGCAGAATAAAGATTGAAGCTGCAGTAGCTTCCCTTTTACAAGAGTGTCATTTTCACCTCCTCATTTTTCAATAGCTGCCAGTAAAGAAAGAAGGAAAAATTGATTCAGGAGGAGATTGGATCTACTGATTTGCCCAGGATCTCACAGAATAAAGTGTTTTGTGATTCGTCACCACCTTATTTTTCTTAATCCAGCCACCATCCTTGTCTCAGTCTCTGCTGGCACAGCCTGGTTTACAATAGTTGACCTCTTCTTAATTTTCTTCTTGATACCATTACACCTTGAATCACAATTCTTTACATTCAAATTTAAGAGAAGACAATTAAAATGGACTTGGACAACTCCAAGAGAGTCTAGGATACTCTTTAAAATTTCAGACATGCCATCACCCCCAATCCTCAGAGCATGCGTAATATAAACAAACATAAAAAAGAGCTCTAGGAAAAATCAGCCAAGGAACTCAGCTTAAATTGCTGGCGGGATTACCAGGGCCCTTATAAAGAGCTGAATCTTCTGAATAAGTGGCATGGATTGACTCCCTTTGAAATTAATTGTTGGCTGCCTTATGGTTGTTGGAATTCCTAAACTTTTTATTCCTGTATTGAGTAAGCAGTATGGAGACTTGAGTGAACAATTCCATTCTTTGACTAGGTGTATCCAAGGACCAACATACTTGGACATATCATGTACAGGTGAAAAAGGAGCTGCCTTTACCAGCTGCCAAGCCCTGCCATGCTTTTTGGCCACAGGATGAGCGTACATCAAAGCTTTTAGAAGAAAACATGCACTGTTGCCTTGCTGGGAGGGGCCTTGTGAAGTACTGCTAACCACCTACACGGTCATCACAAAAAAGGGTCTCCTGCATTCACACAAGCCCTATCTACACCCCAGATCACCAGTACAATTGGCAGGTCATATCTATGGGTAGCAGCAAGTTAAGGATTTTCTAGTACCAACTCACAGGCTCCAGAAATGAATGATGCCATGAAGCAGACAGCTTTACCCTAGGTCTCAGATCTATGACTTTGTCTCCCTCTCTCTTCCCTTAAAACCTCTTCTCTCTCTTCCCTGAAAAATTCTTTGACGTAGAAATTTTAACAAAACCCTTCATCTGTCATATTTAGAAAAACAGGCTTGAGATTGTATGTTTTAACCTATTTTATTTTCTATTACTTCAGGATGGTCTCCCTTTCAAAATTGGTTTTGCTTCAGCTAACCCATACTATTTTTTTCTCCAATTCTAGTACAACCCTCACACCTCCTGTGCTAGGCTCCCACACGCTGGCCATCTTTAATTGGTCTGATTGTTGGTTGGGTTAACATCAAGGTGAAGCAGAAGAACCTGAAGTAGATTTGTTTCCCCTATTGCAAATACCTGGTGGACCCATTTTGAATGATGGATTTATGAAAGGATACAGTATACGTGAGAAGGAAGACACAGTCACTGTGTCTTCTGTGCTAGATTAGTTTTGCACTGGGAGACCTCCATGGAAACTCAAGGCCAAACCTTTCCCCAAGGTTAAGTGGGTAATGGAATAGCCTACCTAATAGCTTTCCCAGTACTGTGACTACCGATGGATGGGACAAAATTATTATCTGACTTAGTCATGAAATATCTTTCTTTATGGTTACTGAGATGAAACTGAAGGCTTTCTCTGCCAGGTGTTTGACAATCTGTTTTATAGCCTGACAGAGGCACTATGGGAGTGAAGATTCACAGATGTCAACATAACTGAAGACAAGGGTCAGGAGAGACACCAGACCCTACCCTACAGGGTCACAGATTCTACTCTTTCCATTGTAAATAGACAACACTGGTTTCATTGTTAAGTGACAACATATACAGTGTTTCCATCTCAATGGTCAGGGTCATATGACTTGGACATCACATGCCTTCCCTCCCTAGATTTCTCACTTTGAATGTTAGCCAAATTACAAACCTGGTCTCCTTCATATGGAAAGTAACATCACCTAGATTTATGTGGCAACACATCATAGACAATCCACCTGTGTATCATGGCACCAAGTTCCATTAAGGAAAGAAGACCCTTTTCTTAAATCTGGAAATTTGTGACCTAGAAAAAGCAATCCTAGATATTCCCACAGCCATGGCACAGGGATTCTGTACTCCCACACAGACTCTGGAAGCATGGCAGGCAGAAGTGAGCAGATTAACCTCCATTGTACTCCAAAATTGTGTCCTGGGTATGCCAGCTGCCCGACACAGAGGAGCTTGTGCAATTGTTGGCCATAGTGCTGCTACTTTGTAAGCCAGGCAGGACGAATAATGTCTAATTTCCACCATTTAAAAGGGAAAATCGACACTCAACATCAGATAAATGAGATATAACTGTTTAAACTAGTTTAATCTGAACTGAGCAATTTCCAGAACTAAGAGATTAGTTCAAGGGAATATGGGGCAGTATGTTTAGATTTTTCTTTTCTCTTTGGGCTGTATTCTTTCTTTTTGCAGATCTCTCACCTTCCAACTTCAAACCTGAGTCTTTTCCCCATAACAAGTAACCCAGCTATTTGTTGAGGCTGTATGTGATATTTCAAATGGGGGAAATGAAGGGACTGAGAAGCCCCTAGAAAGCCTTAAAGATTAAACTGAAAACACTTGAACAAACAGTAGTAATAAAAAGAAGCCTAATCTGACTAAAAGCAGAGCTGTCTAAGAGCTCTGCTCTTATGAACTCTCTCTGCAGGAGTTTCCAGACAGGGAGGTGGCTGACGTTTAAAACTGGGCTATTCCAAAAACCTTGGTAAATGAGTGTTCTCAGACCCTCTCATGCTTTCCCACCAAGGCCTTAGCTGGAACCTAACCCTTTTTCCCTAGCTGTTGTAGAGCACTCCCACATGTGTAAGTAATGAACTTCAGTTAATTTGTCTTGCCAATTAATTCACAGACCCCAGAACACTGAAACCTAAATTGGTAGAGGAAAGCTTTCCCTCCCAACATGACCAAGCTTATATTGTTAATTTATGTGTGGTAATAAAACACATCGTAAGGCATTGTATCTGCAGAGGTTGCAAAGTCATTGTGTTTATTAGGCTTACAGGAACTTGAAGGAAATGCTCAAAGTTTTATTTATTTGGGCACTTGAACTGGATGAAGTAACTTTTTGGGTTATCTCAGGTTGCATATTATTAGTTTCCCCTCCTTACTCTGTGTTCCAAAATGACCTGCTCATCATGGGACCAGGAAAAGAAAATAGTTTTGCTTCCACACTCTTCTTGCTTGTTTCCTTTTTGGTTTATCACCAATGCTACAGAAATGCAAGATGGGAATTTGTGTACTAAGCTATGGTTGATGTAAGAGATTGCCATTTAAAAGATTAGGTACATTTTATAGAACAGATGCTTGTTCAAATCTCATAAATCCAGGTTGGGTGGGTACCTTGTTTTGGGCAAGTTTGTTACAGTTAAATCTGCTCTGGGTCATGTAAGTGTATTGTAGGACATAGGGTGGTTTTCCTATCCAGTATACTTTGTAATAATATGCTTTAAGTTTGGTCAGCTTTTTTTGTTAACAATTAAAATTTTCAGAAGTAGCAAACTTTTGGAAATGATAAGTGCTGTGATTTGAATAACCCATCAGAGCTCATGTTGAAATTCAGTCCCCATTTTAAGGTGTTAGGAGTTGGAAGCTTTAAGAGATGATTGAGTCATGATTGAGTCATGAGGATTCTGACCCTATGAATGTATTAATCTGTTAATAGGTTAATGAATTATCTCAGGAGTGGATCTCTTATAAAAGCCAGTTTGGCTCTCTCTTTTTAATTCTGCCCTCTTAACCATGTGATGCCTTGTGTCGCTTCAGGACTCTGCAAAGAGTCCCAGCCAGCAAGAAAGCCCTCACCAGTTGAGGTCCCTTGACCTTGGACCTCCCAGCCTCAAGAATCACAAGCTGAGTAAACATTTATTCTTCATAAATTAATCTGTGATATTCTGTTATAGCAACAGCAAATGGACTATGACATTAAGTAACACATTATTATTTGGAATTGCAAAAGAAATACCTGACATAAAAGGACGGAGTGGTTGTATAAAATAGAGTGTATCACCTATAAAAGACAAAATGAAAGTTCAGGGAAAATTGATGCTCTAGACAATAGTTTGGGTTTTGGAAAGTGTCTCCATTATAGACACATAAAGAAAAATACATAAGGAATTGTGTTAATTTTGATATTAGGAACAATGTTTCCATCTTCCAATCTATACCCAAGAGAAAACTTATATTCATTGGCATGTATTCTGATGTCTTAAGCTAAAATGAAAGAAAAAAAGAGATGAAACAGAGAACTGTGTGAAGTGCATTGAAACTGATAAGCCATCATAGACTGATACATAAGTAATTCACTAGTTACCGTACTAGGAATTGTTTTCAGTGTCTTCACCTATTGAAATTTATTTTTAAAAGTCTACTTTTGATTTTTTAAACCAAAAATGAAACTAAAAATAATTTTACTGTAGTAAATGTCTCTTAATGAATCTTTTAAATTAACTCTCTTAAATTTGGTCCTGATTTTCATTTGTTGCTTATTACATTGAAAAATTCCAGATTTGTCAGAATATGTCAGATAATGCAGATAAAAATTTAACTTCATAAATATCACCTTTAGGACATTGTCTGTTGTTATATGGCATACAACAGGTTGCCATAAAAAATGTCCTGCCTTGATTGATTACAAGAGAGTACTTTCAGGGAGATTGCAGGGGAAGGTGGACCAAAATGAGATTGCAATGTTGAGAAGTGGACACTAGAGGGTGGTGAAGTACCTGATTCTAAGATTTGCAGATTTTTATCCTCAGAACTGAAAGAAAGCGCAGGTAATGTGATTATTCACATTTACACATCTACATTAAGGCCACAAATGAAGATAGGGAAGATTTTTACCAGCTTCTGCAATCTGAAAGGCCAAACATGTAATCAGGATGCACTGATAATTACTGGTGACTGGAATGCAAAAGTTAGAAACAATGAAACAGGTTCAGTAGTTGGAAAATATGGGCTTGCTGACAGAAACCATGCTGGAGATTGCATGATAGAATATTGTCAGACCAATGACCTTTTCATAGCAAATACATTTTTCCACTGACATAAATGGTGGCTATACACATGGAATTCATCAGATGGAACACACAGGAACCAAATTGACTACATTTATGGAGAGAGACAATGGAAAAGCTCAATGTCAAATGTCAGAAAAAGACCAAGTGCTGATTGTGGGTCAGGCCATCAACAGGTCATAGGCAAGTTCATAGGCAAGTGAAACTGAAGAAAATTAGAACAAATGTATGAGAGCCAAGGTATGACTTGAGTATATCCCACCTGAGTTCAGAGACCACCTCAAGAACAGATTTGATGCATTAGACACTAATAAGCAAAGACCAGATGAGTTGTGGCATAACCTCAATGACATCATTCATGAGGTAAGCAAAAGGTTATTAAAAAGATGAGAAAAAAAGACCAAATTATTGTCAAAAGAGACTCAGAAACTTCCCCTTGAAAGTCGAGCAGCTAATGTAAAATGAAGATATGATTAAGTTAAAGAACTAAATAGAATATTTCAAAGGATAGCTTGAGAAGACAAAATCAAATATAATGACATATGCAAAGATCTGGAGATATAAAATAAGAAAGGACGGACATGCTCTATTTTTCTCAAGCTTAAGGAATGAAGAAAAAACTCAAACCTTGAGGGGCAACAGTGAAGAATTGTACAGGGAAATTATTAAATGACTCAGGAAACATGAAAAGAAGATGTAAGGAATACACAGAGTCATTACACCAAAAAGAATTCATGCATGACCAACCATTTCAAGAGGTTGCATTTGATAGAAACCAGTGGTACTGAAGAATGAAGTGGAAGCTGCCTTGAAGGAATTGGCAAAACACAAGGCTCCAGCAGTTGATGGAATACCAATAGAGATGTTTCAACAAATGTATAGCACTGGAGGTGCTAACTTGTTTATGCCTACTCATTTGGAAAACAGCTACCTGGCCAACTGACTGGAAGGAATCCATATTTGTGCCTGTTCCCAAGGGAATCCAACAGAATGTGGAAACTATTGAACAATATCATTAATATATGCAAGTAAGATTGTGCTAAAGATCATCCAAAAGTGACTACAGTAGTATACAGACAGAGAATTGCTAGAAGATCAGCAGAGGGTATGGAACCAGGGACATCATTGCTGATGTCAGATGGATATTGGCTGAAAGCAGAGAATACCAGAAAGATGTCTGTCTATATGTTATTGATGATGCAAAGGCATTTGTGTGGATCATAACAAATTATGGATAACATTGCAAAGAATGGGAATACCAGAACATTTACTTGTACTCATGAGGAATCTGTGCATGGACCAGGAGGCAATCTGAACAGAACAAGGAAACACCACCTGGTTTAAAGTAAAGAAAGTGTGTGTCAGGATTGTATCCTTTCACCATACCTCTTCAATTTCTATGCTGAGCAATAATCCAAGAGGCTGGAATTTATGAAGAAGAACGCAGCATCAGGATGGGAGAAACACTCATTAACAACCTACATTATGCAGGTGACACAGTTTCCTTGCTGAAAATGAAGAGGATTTGAAACATTTACTGATGAAGATTAAAGAATACAGCCTTGAGTATGAGTTGCACCTCAACAACAGGAACAGAAGAATCCTTACACCTGGGTCAGTAAGCAACTTCATGATAAATGGAGAAAAGATTGAGGTTGTCCAAGATTTTTCTTTGCTTGGTTTTACCTTCAACACTCACAGAAGCAGCAGTCAAGAAATCAAAAGATGAATTGTGTTGGGAAAAGCTGTTGCAAAAGACCTCTTTAAAGTGTTGAAAAGTAAAGATGTCACATTGAAGACAAAGGTGCGCCTCACTCATGCTTTTATATTTTAAGTCTCATCATAAACTTGTGAAAGCTGGACATTGAATAAGGAGACAGGAGAAAAACTGATGCTTTTGAATTATGGTGCTGGAGATAAATATTGACTATACCATGGACTTCCAAAAGAACTAACAGACCTGTCCTAGAAGTGCTACCAGAGAGCTCCTTAGAAGCAAGGATGGCTAGACTGCATCTTATATATTTTGTACGTGTAGTTAGGATGACCAATCCCTGGAGAAGGGCATCCTCTTTGGGAGACTGGTGGGTCAATGAGAAAATGGAAGACCCTTAACTGGATGGATTGACAAAGTATCTCCAAGATCATGTGCTTGGCACAGAGTCAGAGAGCATTTCATTCTGTTGCATAGGATTGCTATGAGTTGGACCTGACTTGACAGCAACTAACAACAATAATCCTCACAATACAGGAGCCATTGAAAGGACCACTGGGACTAGGGGAGCCCTGTCCCAAAAATCTTTATCTGAACCCTAAAATGTCTTCCAAGTTATTTTTAATGACATTTTGTTATAGCTCAGAAATTTTAATTTCTCATATCTAATTTTAAATTAGAAATACTACTTTATGAGGTGCTTACTTGTCTATGCCAAGAGATTCAGAAAATAGCGCCCTGGCCAACTGACTGGAAGAGATTCATATTTGTGCCTATTTCCAAGAATAGGGATCACATTCGGTTGGCTAGCTAGAGAGCTCACACTGCCTTCACAGAGCTGTCGGAGGAGGCAGCACTGGTGCAGGGACGTGTGTCCCCACACATCTGTGCACCTGGACCAACGTCCCTGGAAGCTTTTTGAAAGTACCATGTACTTCATATACTTGCTGTCTATAGATCTTTGGAATAGTAGGTCTAAAGCTGTTTGTAAAAATATGTGACTAGCCTGGTGTGGTGGCACAAGCTTGTAATCCTAGCAACTCAGGAGGCCGAGGCAAGAGGATTGCAAGTTTGAGGCCAGAGGCAGCCTGTGTAACTTAGACAGACCTTGACTCAAGACAGGGTCAGTGGTAGAGCACTTAATAAACATAAACATGAGGCACTTAGTTCAGTACCCCCAGTACTGCAAGGAAAAACAAAAAACAAAAAGAAAATAAAACAAGAAAACAACTAAAAGTGACTCTATATATGCAGAAATAGCCTCGCCTTAAAGATGTTGATTTTAGTAGGAATCAATGAGAAGGTGTTTGTTTTTTTTTTTTTTCTTTTGAAATGCAGAATAGCCAGGCCAGGTCTCTGGATCTTTCTGTGCAGCTCTCATCTCTCCAGTACACTTTCCAGTGAACTTGAGCTGCCTTGCTCTCTCCAACTCTCAGCTCTGTTTCCTCAGCCCCAGGAGTAGAACAAACTCCTCCTTAATTGCTCCCCTTTATGTCACACCTGGAAACTTTGCAGGTGTAATCTGGGACAAACAGGGCTCACCTTGTTTGTTTCCCATCCCTCAAGGATTACTGTCATTTATTGAATGATATCCACTGTCTTAAAAACTTGATTTCTATATTTTGCTTGGGTTTTTGTTTGTTTTTGGGTTGTTTAAGGTGGGTCAGTTTGGTTTTTATTCCACTGTCTTGGCCAGAAACAGAAGCATGCTTGGGAATGGAATTTTATAAAAATTATATCTAAATGTGTTGATTATTTGATATAGTGTATATTTTCTCTGTTGGGGTAAAAGATAATTCTTTTATATTCAGACAGTTTTAAAAATAAAATCTAGTCTCCTAATTGAGGTACTGTTTTCTGCAAAAAATCAGAATAGACAATAAAAATTAGAGAAGATTTAGTCAATATGCAGAAACATGCCTTGAGGCATCAATATATAGTTATGACTATGGACATAGAAGGGCTGGGATTTAGCTCAGTTGGTAGAGCGCTGAACTGCAGTCTCTGAGGTCCCGAGTTCAATTCTCAGCACCACAAAAATGGGAGAAGGGCCTGGCAATCCACTCCCAAGGCAATCCTGAAACGGTCAGCCATTGAAAACCCTCTGAGGGTCGCTATGAGTCGGATACCGACTCGACAGCACCGAACAACAACAACAACATGGACATAGACGTACATTATCACCTTAACAGAGCATGCTCCTGGGAGCAAAGAGCCTGGAGTTGCTGCCACACTTGCCCTTTAGCTTCTTGTCTTGTAAGTGCTGCTGAATGAGTTTTCAAGAATATCTAATTATAGTTAGTTGGCCTTTAGCTGATAATCAGCAGGGCTTGGTAGGTACATCTGGATTTTTCCACAAAGAATTTGAGTGGTATTTCTGCTTTGAACTTGCCAGTTCATCTTGGGGAAACTCTCTGACAGCTTCAACTCTACAGAATCTGACAGTATTCACTTCCTTCAGGAATATCACTTAAACATGGCACTCCTTAGGAGAGGCCAACATAACTTGCTAAAACAAGAGCCCAGCCTGGTGTCCCTACAAGTGCTTTCCTTAGTAATATCTGTTCTGACTGGTCACACCACTACCATTTAGAAGCTTTTGTATATCTTTTCCATGCTCATCTCTAAAGGCCTATCAGTAGAAATATCAAGCAGCCAACTTTTAGAGATTGCTCTTCATTGATGTGGGTGTGTTGTTAGGTGCCCTCAAGTCTGTGTCTGACTCACAGTGACCGTATGTGCAATAGACGAAACACTATTGTCGTGCTTCTCTGGTATTCATAGAGTTTTCAATGGCTGATCGTTTTTTGGGAGAGGGTTACCACGTCCTTCTCCCAAGCCTATAGCACCTGGTGTTCCTAAGCAGTCTTCCATCCAAGTACTAGCCAGGCCCCGACCCTGCTTAGCTTCCGAGATCTGACAGGATTGGATGCCACAGTAAGGGCAATTGTAGGTGACACTAAGGAAGCTGGATGAGACATCTCTGAGAAATTGAAGCTCTTTGCTTGTGATGGTGATGGATATGCATTGCCTTAATGGTTAATCAGCCATGAAAGCTGCTGGTACATTCTGTCTGTCACAGGAGTGGGAATTTTGTCTGCTACTTACCATGTGCCTGTCAGCTTGTCGCGCTATGGGGTGCTTGTGTGTTGCTAGATGCTGAAAGCTATGGCACAGGTATTTCAGATACCGGCAGGGCCACCCATGGTAGATAGGTTTTAGCTGAGCTTCCATACTAAGACTGACTAGAGAGAAGGACCTGGCAGCCTGTTCCTGAAATAATTAGCCATTGAAAACTTTATGAATAGCAGAGTTGTTGTTGTTGTTGTTAGGTGCCGTCGAGTCAGTATCCGACTCAGAGCGACCCTCTGTACAACAGGGGAAACACTATTGTCAGTGTTTCTCTGCTGTTCATAGGGTTTTCAATGGCAGATTGATTTTTGGGAGGGAGTTGCCAGGTCCTTCTCCCAAGCCTACAGCATCTGGTGTTCCCAGGTGGTCTCCCATCCAGGTAGTAACCAGGCCCCACCCTGCTTAGCTTCTGAGATCTGACGGGATCGTATGCCACAGGGCTACGGCTGCAGGCGAATAGCAGAGAGTTACTGCCAAATATAGTGCTGGAAAATGAACCCCCCAGGCTGGAAGGTATTCAGGAAATGATTGGGGGAGAGTCTCCTCCTCAAAGTAGAGTTGACCTTAATGATGGGAATGGAGTAAAGCCTCTTGAACCTCCTTTTTCTGATGTGGCATGACTCAAAATGAGAAGAAACATAGTGGCTACAATAATGGACTCAAATATAAAAAAGAAAATCATGTTCATGGCACAGTGCTGGGTAGTGCTTTGTCCTGCTGTACTTAAGGTCTCTATGGGTTGGATCCAATTCATCATCACCCAACAACAACAATTTTCCATTAATGTGCTGTATGCTCCTCACTATATTATTTTAGCAACACTTTTCTGTTCTTTACTGTCAGTAAAGACTAGTGAATAGAAGTTTCCCTCAGAGTAAATCAACCCATGCCTATTTTGTTTCATGCCACATTAATTAGAAGTTTATTTGCTTATTTTGATTTTGCAAAAATTTCCTCTAATTGTTTTGTGTATGTGCACAGGTGTACACAAATTCACTGGAAAAATTAACTTAGCTGGATGATTCTAAAATATTTTTTCTTCTGTCTTTATTTTGCTTCTAACAAGGTTTAATTAACCATAGAATACCTAAATTGTACATATACTATTTTTGATCAAGAATATATTAATTTATGTAGCAACATAAATAAGTCAATGATTTGGAAACTTTTATGCTTATCTTATGGATGAGATTTAAAAGTTTTAATTTTGATAATTGTGTTGCTACAACATGCACTGGTTTTAAATAATGCAGACTGAGAACTGACAGTTCCTACTATTGTTGCAGAAAAGTATGTGTGAATGAAGAACTTCCTTGTTTTAGGGGTAGTAACAAAATATAATTTTTGGATGAAATTTTATGCCTCCACAAATTGCTTAATATTGTAGTACATTTAGCCTGTTTGAATTTGTATGATATTTTGAGTCCATTGTCTGACCTGGATGAATGTATTTTCAAAGTATCTGTATTACTCTTAATCCCATTTTGAAGAAGAGTTCCTTCTCTCCTGGTTTAACAATGCTCCTTTTCTGCCCTTGATCCTTTATGCTCCTGTCTTTGCCAGCACTTTGTGGCCCTTAAGTTTCCTGGGCCTTTCACTTGTCTTATGTTACTTGTTCCTTCCATTATAGACCTTTTTTTTTTTCTTTTATGGTATTGGGGGGTTGAACCCAGGACTTTCCACATACTTTGCAAGTACTCTACCAGTGAGCTGCACCTGCAGCCCATTTTTTACTTTTTATTTTGAGACAGGGTCTTGCTAAGTGATGCAGGTTGCCTCTGGCCTTGAACTTGTGATCCTCCTGGTTTAGCCTCCCCAGTCACTGAGGTTATAGGCATGTGCCACTGCTCCCTATTCTGTTAGAGAACTTTGAGAAGGCACATGCTGCATTCACTGTTACCTCCTACCAATTCTCCTCACTCATTGCAGTCTGTGTTCTACCCTCCACTGATTGTTCTTTTGAAGGTCATTTTTGGTTTAAAACACTTGTGAAATCTAATTACTTAAATGCATGTCAGTTACCATTTATAATTAAAAACATATTTGGTTTTAAAAGCAACTCAATCTAGGCAATGCCTTTACTCATTCAATCAAAAAACATGGATTGAGCCTGTACTCTTGGCTATGTATTGGTGCTGCAGTGATGAAAGAAGCCACTCTTAGCCTCAAGAAGCTTACAGAACAGTGGTGACAATGGATATAAAATAATCCTATGATGTGAGGTAAAGACTAATAAAGGTTAATTTTGTTGATAGAGATAAACATTTTTAGAGAATGCTGATTTAACTATCAATATAACAAATTTAGCCTGCAGCCATACCACTGTGGTGTCCAATCCTGTCAGATCTCAGAAGCTAAGCAGGACCAGGCCTGTTAGTACTTGAATGGCTGACCGCCTGGGAACACCAAGTGCTGTAGGCTTGGGAAGGACCCGGCAACCCACTCCCCTCAAGAAAAATAATCAGCCATTGGAAACCCTATGAATAGCAGAGAGGCACTAACAATACCATTTAGCTTGTTATATGTAGGGTTGCTAGATATAACTCCTTGGACACAGACTCGATGGCACCTAACAACAACAACAAACAATAAATTTGTTGATTTGAAGAAAGTAATCTGTAAATGAATTTAGAGATGGGATTTGTTTTTGTGTTTTTAATTTCAGAAAATCATGTTGGTTACAAAAATCTTTTTTTTTTTAAAAAAGATGTAAACGATGCAGTCTCCTTTGCAAAGGGACACACATTCTCTGTGAACTTCAAGGGTTTAATTTAAATGCCTAATTTCAAGTGTCTTTCTTGAAACATGCTGTATGGGTCTGGGAGATAGGCCCTATAAACCAAGGTAGACGGATAAGTCAAAACCCTTGTGAAGACACCTAAATATAATTCCACCCAAAGCTTGTTAGTAATAGCTTGAACTGCCTGCTCTATGAAGATAGGGACCTTTCTCCACTTATTTTTGTGTATTCTATGATATTTCTTCCCATTTCTAGTCAAAGTAGAGGACCTTGCCATACCTACTCTCCCTTTACAATAAAGAGGCCATAAGCAGTTTCTTCTGTATAACCTCCATGTTTTTAGCCACATTTTTTTTTTATTACCATGACCACTATTGATTGATCCAATCCTTCTTTATGCTAAAGGCAACTCTACATAAGCTGGAGGTACCAGAGCCAAGCAACCTACAAAGTGATCCAGTTTGAGAACTGTCTAATAGAAAGGCTCCATATTGTTGTTAAGTGCTGTCAAGTCAGGTCTGACTCACAGAGACCCTATGTACAACAGAACATAACACTACCCAACATGCACACGATCTTTTTTTTTTTTTTTTTAATGTTTAAGTTCATTGTTATAACCATTGCATTCCTTCTTATTTTGAGTCATGCCACATTTGCAAATGGAGGTCTCAGGGTCTCCATTTCCATCATTAAGGTCAACTCTACTTGAGGGCTCATTTTCAAGTGCTATATTTGACAGTGCCTCCCTGCTACTCATAGGGTTTTCAATGGCTAATTATTTCAGACCTGCGGCTGTAGCCCTGTGGCATCCGATCCCGTCAGATCTCGGAAGCTAAGCAGGGTGGGGCCTGGTTAGTACCTGGATGGGAGACCACCTGGGAACACCAGAAGCTGTAGGCTGGGAGAAGGACCTGACAACCCCCTCCCAAAGATCAATCTGCCATTGAAAACTCTATGAACAGCAGAGAAGCACTGACAATAGTGTTTCCCCTGTTGTACAGAGGGTTGCTCTGAGTTGGATACTGACTCGACAGCACCTAACAACAACAACAACAACAACAATTATTTCAGAAGTAGGCTACCGGGTCCTTCTTCCTAGTCTGTCTTAGTCTGGAAGTTCCTCTGAAACCTGTCTACCATGGGTGGCCCTGCTGGTATCTGAAATACTGGTGACATGGCTTTCAGCATCTAGCAATGTGCAAACCCCCACAGCATGACAAATTTACAGACACGTCAGGGTGGCTCCATATTGGATCCAGTCAAAATCTTTTTGGTCATTTTGATTTCCAGAGATGGCAATAGAATGAGTTGGTATATCTGTAAGTAGAGGGAGGAACTGAGAGGGAACCTTGGTCAAGAGTAGAGTGGACTCTGTAGAGTAGGGAGTAAGAACTGGCTTCTGAGGAGATAAGTAGACGTCATGTGTGCAACACCTTTATGGGCAGCCTGAGTCACTTTCTCTCATGAGGAGGGCTGAGTTTTCTAGCTCTCTGTTCAGTCCAGGTAGGTTCCAAGTTTTCCTTTCTTTCCCTCATGCACATAATAAATGACGGCCATATAACTAGACATGACTTGCTCTCTATTGCCTGCAAGAGTCTGATATTTGGGCACTAATCATTCTAAAAGGAATAAATGCATGCTTCACAGCCATATCATACATTGTAACAGCATGCCAGTTTACCAGGCCATTAACATTTAGCCTTTTGTTATTTCAGTGTTTTTCAGTCACTAAAGATTGAGTTGATTGAGATAATATAGTGTTAAACATTATTGGCAGAAATGTTAGGCTGTTTTATTTAAACAAGCACTTTCAAAGTATTATAAAGAAAAACAACCAGGCAAGCTTGAGGAGGAATTTTATTATCCATATTAGTTTAGAATCATTTTTATTTAAAATACCTGCTGTTGCATTTTAATGTGTTTTGTACATGTAAATACAATCTGGGTGGTGAATATGTGATTTTCGTCAGGTAGGGTTTGTTTCACTGGAGATTAAATATTTCATAAACTTGTCTTTCTTTGAACCTAAGAATTCATGTCACCATATGAATTGATCAACAGAGGTTCATTTATGTAAATTGATTTTTAAGAGAACCTACAATGTTTTAGCTATTATTTTTGGACTTGTTTCACAACCAATATAGGCCATTAAGTAGCAACAGAAGAAAGAAAAATCATATGACTTGCCCATTAAAGTCTAGTTTTTGCTCAGTGATACTCAAGTTTATTTCTTGATACTATAATAGTGAGCACATGCCTTGGTCATATTTCTATATATGTGCTTTATTCTCTGCAGTAGTTGAGTCCCTCATCCGTGTGTTCCTATTATTCGCTACCACTCCCATGCCCATTAGTGGGAAATGCCTCTTTCAAGTATCTAAGGTTGAGATTGATAGATGATTCCTTTCAGTAGTACCCCTACAACACTCCAAATCTTTATGTTGAAGTCTGAACTCTCAGTGTGGTGGTAGTAGAGAGTGAGACCTTCAAGAGGTAATTGGGTCAGGAAGTGGAGCCTGCACGAATGGTGTCAGTGCCTTTAAAGGGACCACAGAGAGCTCTCTTGCCCCATTTGGTTATGTCTGTCAACAAGGAGGCTGGCCCTCTTCACACTCTGAATTTACCTGCAACTTGATCTTGCATTACCAGCCTCCAGAACTGTAAGAAATGTATTTTTGTTGTTTAGGTCATCCAGCCTATAATATTTTTGATATTGCAACCTAGATGGACTAAGACAGTTGGAGAAAAGGAGACAGTGCACCTGATTTGCAAAGTGAGCGAGTTGTTTGCCTCCATGGAGTCTTAGTTGTTTTAAAAATGGAGATAATAAAAGCTACCTTCCAAGGTGGTGGTTGAGGATTCGAGACACTGCGTATACACTGGCTGGCAGAGTGCCCGGTGTATCGTACATGGTGTTAACTGAAGAGGTAGTTGAAAACTAAAGACAACCAGTGAGATACAAGTTGTCTACACATCAGTTTCTTGGGCAATTTTCACAATACGAATCTGCAATTTATACCACCATTATCACTAAGTCTTTAGCAAATAATCATGTTTGATACCCGCCTGGGTATTTAGAAATCTTATAAAGACAGCAGCTGTTTTTTGGGAGACTGTTCAAGGAAAGAAGTATAATTAATAAAGTACAAAAATAATGTTTGTTGAAATGTTTATACTGTGGGATAAGAAGGAAGAGTCAAGGCAAAGACATGTTTACACAATTGGTGACCAGAGTTTTATAGTTACTTCTCTAATAATTCATGAAAGACTTGTGGAGTAAGTGAAATGTTTACCAACTAATTCAGCCTTTGTTCTTTTGTAAATAATAAACTGCAGCAATAAAAAATAAAAACAATATTAGCTTCTGCTCATTGGAAAGATACCTACTACAGCCTACAGTCATACCATGCTGGCTCCCCATCTCATATGATCTCAGAAGCTAAGCAGGGCCAGGCCTGGCTAGTACTTGGATAAGATACTGCCTGGGAATACTGGGTGCTATAGGCTTGGGAGAAGGATCTGGCATCCCAATTCTGAAACTATCAGCCATCGAAAAACCTATAAATAGCAGAAAAGCACTGTCAGTTGCAGTGCCGGCTATGGCAGTGTCATATGATAGTGTTGGGTAGTGTTTTGTTCTGTTGTGAACAGGGTTGTTGTGAGTCAGATCTGACTTGATGGAACTTAATAATAACAACTAACATTAAAAGTTGTCAAAGTGGCAAAATAATCAAAATAATGAAGTTTTAACCTTTTTTTTTTTTAAGTGGTACTGTGGCTTCACATATGCTTTGCAAGTGCTCTACCATTGAGCTGCACCCACAGCCTGCTGTTTTTATATTTTATTTTGAGGCAAGGTCTCACTAAGATATACAAGCTGCCTCTGGCTTTAAACTTGCCATCCTCCTGCCTCTGCCTCCCAAGTCACTGGAATTACAGGTGTGTGTCACTGTACCAAGCTCCACATTTGGATTTTAACAATTAAAAACTGGATCTTGAACTCCATCTGGGATCCTTACTGAGATATGTTCTACATAAAACATTCCATATCTGCAGTTTCTAGCACTGGAAAAATTCATCTCAAACCAATTTCCTAATGCTTCTGGCATTTCCCAATTCCATATATACTCCTTCATAAACGTGTGCAAATTACATGACCACAGAATTCCCCAATACCTAATTTACAGGACAGGCCTGAGGCTTAATGACAGCATGTGTCAGGTTTCCCCAGCACAGAGTAACTTCCCAGTAAATGTTTTTTTCTTTAGCAAGTTCTCATCCGATGTGAGAATTTTCATCAAATTTATGAACAGGCCTCAGGGAGATACATGAAAGAGGAAATACCCCAAGATGACAGGACAAACTTTAAATTCACAAGATAATTGCATATGAATTACAATAGTGGTATTTATTCTTCAGTCATGTGCTTATCTTCCCCTGTCTTGGGCTTTATAAAAACACTGTAAGTTATGTATGTCAAAAATCTTATACTCATGATTGAGGGAAAAGTACTTCATATTTTACTGGAAATAATCTCAGTAGATTCTCTATACATTATGTCAACATTGTTTTTTCTTGGTACCTGAATTACGACTGCCCTTCTTTCTTCAACAAAACCTTTCCCTAAATACCTCTGGCCTCTTGCTCTTTTGTTCACGATCCTTTTGTTCTTCCTGGAACTGAAGTGAAGTACTGAGTTGGTAAGTGCAGCCATTGGGCAGGTTTCTCAAGTGGATGGGACTTGCCTAATAAAAGCACAGAAATGTAGGTCTCTTTCTGCTCTTTTTACTTAGGTCCTGGTGGAGCATATCTGTTCTTTAGACAGAGCTTTCCCTTCTGTGGGCTGATGCAAACCCTCAGCAGGTAATAAGTATTGGCTGGTGGACCTAAGCCCTCCTGTTAATTATTGGCTTTATCAGTTATAAAGGTGGTATTCTGATCTTATTGGCTGAACCATTGTGTACAGGTCTTTACTGATTCTGCATATTGATGAGAAAAAGAGGAATGTGCCTTTTCGTCTTGAACCCCAGCACAACTCAAGAAAATCAAGATTAAAAAAATTGGGGAACTAGTCCAAGTTTACTTAGTGAATCCAAATCTTCAGACACACAATCTTGTCCTGTTTGCCATATATCATAAAGTCTACTTTTCTCACTTTCCTTTCACAGATATTATTTTAAAAGTATCATATGTTGGGCTACCACTTACCAGCTCTGTCGTTTTGGGAAAGTTATTCAGACCCTCAAAGCCCTGGTCTCCTTATCTGCAATGGATAATTAAGATGGTCCACCTCCCTGGTTTACTGTGAGAAATAATGTGTCAAGTACCTATTTCACTGTCTGAATTGTTTCCCTTTATCCACTAAATATATTAAATCCAGTTTTAAAAAAGCCTTTTTGAACCTTGCAAGCATCTCCACAGTGCTTATCATTTCCCATTTTTAACATTTGCTAGAAATTGGCATCTTTATAATTGATAGTAATAAAATATATAATTTCTTTCATTAACTTTTAGAATTTTTATAATACAAATAACTATTTTGCACTTAAATTTTGAATGAGTCACACTTATGAGTCAATATACTGCTGTATTTGAATGAGCAATACAGGAATGGAAGCCTTTTATAATAATTATTTTGGAAGAAGAATTCTAAGGTGACTCCCAATAGCCAATATCCTTGAGCAGTTAATATCCTCCTCTTGAGTGACTTGTCCTAATCAGTTGATTTTAAGGTAATCAAAGGGAAGATAGAACTAACTGAATCCCTATGAGAAAACAGGGGCGTTAGTCCCATAACCAGAATGTTGTATAAATAGAATCAGATCTGTACAGCATATGCCAGTTGATTCTTAGACCTTGGGCAGGAATTTTCTAAAAATCATGGATGTGGGTAGATGTAAAATAAAGGTGTATCTGGTATCTCTGTTCAACTTCAGCTGCTAACACTTAGCTACAAGGCAGAGATTTAGAGAAGTGGCATAAGGCCAAACAGTGATAATTGGTAGCCTTTTAACTCTGTTTTTTTCTCTTTGCCTCCTCATTCTTTTTTTTCTTTTTCTTTTTCTTTTCTTTTTCTTTTTCTTTTTTTTTTTAACAATCTCACTATGTAGCCCAGGGTGATCTCCAACTTGTGATCCTCCTGCCTCAGCCTCCTGAGTGATGGGATTACAGACATATGCCACCAAGCCTGGTGAGTCTGATTTCTTCTAGCATAATGCTTTTTAAGGTTTGTTCAAATCATGGCATGTCAATAGTTTGGTTTTCTTTTTGTTACTTAGTAGTATTATAGGGCTATACCCAGTATGTTTATCCATATATATTTGTAGATATTTGGACATTTCCAGTTTTTAGCTATTCTGAATAAAATTTCTATAAAGCATTCACATATATCTTTGTGTAGAAATAGATTTTTTATTTCTTTTAGGTAAACACACAGAAGTAAAATTACTACAACATGTGGTAAGTATATGTTTAAAACAAGAAACTGTCAAATTGCTTTTCCAAATGGTTCTACCATACATGATTGTGGGGCATCACCCTGCCGCTGGACTCGCTCCAGCTGTGATCGGGAACCAGCGGCCAAAGACCTGTTGTCTGGTGAGGGGGAGCCGGGCAACCAGGAGCCGCGCCACCCGGAAAGGAGGCTTATGCCCACAGCTGCTCCGAGAAGCCTTGAAAAAGGCAGGCTCAGAGGCTTCTGCCCATGGCGGCTCCTTGCTTCTTTTCTTCCCAAGGAAGACGCCGACTCCGAATGCTCTTTTCTAACAGCTCTTTATTTCTTTCTTGTCTGTCTCGGTCGATGGAATGGACCCAGACTGCTCCGTGTACCACCCTTATATACTCTTCCGTGGCTAGCTGGGGAACAATCAGAGGCAGTCACCCCATATGGGTATCAGCAAAACAGAGGGGGTATTCAAATTTGGTTTTGTAAAAGCCAATCAGGGGTGGTTCCAGAATGGTCCAATCAGGAGCCGTTCTGGGGTTTGGAAACAGCCAATCTGGTGTCGAGGGGTCTGAGGGAAGGGAATAGATGCCAGCACCATCTTGGGGAGCTCAATGACCCTGAGTTCCCGGATATGGGCAAAGGTGACTGCCTGGGGAACAAGCCTCAGTCCTCCAAGGGGCCTAGATAGGCCCCCCGGTGAACTGCCTCTCTAGGCAGTGCCCTATACATGATCTTTTAAAAAGAGAAAAGAAATATACTAGCTATTTTGATCCTACATGTCTGGAACCTAAGAGTATCTAATGAAAAGTTTTGCAATAGCTTTTCCAACCCTCTTTTATTCCAGATTCTGGTCTTTTCTACCCCTCAAAACAAGATTGAGAGATTCTTCTGCCCTTGGGCCCTTCTCTTTGTCTAGTGACTCAGCTATCAGACAGAAGAATAATTTAAGCTATTCCAGGGAAATTTGTATCTTATTTTGTACCCATGGCTCTCAGAATGGCAATACCTATCACCCCAGCCGCTAAGTCCATTTGGAGCTTATTAGCCCAGCATTGACAAGCACACTGCATAATTCTCTAAGGTTCACTTCATGCTGTTTGTGTGCCCTGGTTCATAAAGCTGGAACTTCAGTATTGATTCCTCTCTAAGTTCTGTGCTCTGCCTTCCCACCTACTGATCCCTTGGGATCTGACTTAGCATTTTCGGTATTATTAGTCTCTTCTAAGAACAGCACCTATGCAGTGACCAGTTCAACCTTTTTGTCTTACCCCAATGGACCTGACCTAATCTCTCAATTTCTATAATAAACCCTTTTATAGTAAATGTTATGAAGAAAGTAATCAGTGAGGAAATTACCATACTCCAAAGGGGTTGTAAGATGCTAAATCTTTTCTTGTTCTTTCTTTTTTTAAAAAGTATATTTGGATCTAAAGTAAGGATGCTTTTCCTTTTATTATCTGTGTAGTATATGCTTATTTACTACCATTGAAAACCCTATGAATAGCAGAGAAACACTAACAACAGTGCTTTGCCTGTTGTGTGTAGGGTCTCTAATGGTAATAACAACAAGAACAGTACTTATTTGTTCTTAAACCTTGGGCAGAGACTTGTTAAAGAGCATCAGTGTGAAATAAGGTATTTCTGGCATCTCTGCTCAATTGCTCACTTGTAGCTACAAAGCAGAAATGAGGGAAATGGTATAAGCAGCCAAGACGAGCCAACATTGTCAAGCACTCCAAAGCATGTTAGATGATTTTTAAGGAATACCTTAAAACTTCTGGAAGAATTATTGCAAAAGGTATGCAACATGCTTAAATGTTGAATAAGATTCTCATGAAACATGCAACATTCAGTTGCTGCCACAACTCCCTAAAATTTGTTTTATTGTGGTTGTGTTGTATGCCAAAGAAAAACTTGGCTACTTTTAGCCTCTTTACCTAGATTTCTTTTGGCCTGTAAATGATCCCAGGAAATAATCTAGAAACATATTTGATTGAAGGAATGCATAAAGCATACATGAATTGCCAGTATTTGAGTTTAATGTATGAATGTGAGGGAGGGTGCATTGATGATCCACAGTGGATCAGTAGTTTAATATCACTTTCCTGCTCAGAAATCAGTACCACAGTGAATGTCTGTGGAAATTTGCTTGTTCTGGTCCAGACAGATCTCATCTATGCTGAGTGCCTCCTTGCTGTGATGAAGATGACCATCTGGGAGGAGCAAGTGGAGGTCTGAGGGATGGGGAAAGGTCAAGCTTTTTCCTTTAGATATGACAAATCATGTAGAAGCCAGAAGCAGTAGATAAGTGATTCCACCTAATATTTAATTTGGAAGAGAAGACATCCATGTGCAAAACAGCAAAATACTGAAACAAAAGAGTATTTGTGCAGATGATAGCATGTGTGGCACAGAACACAGATGTAAGAACAGATTAGCAAAGTGGGAGTGTAGGACTGGTTAGAACAGGTTTCTTGGTGAAGGTGGAGGTTGAATAGGCACTGAAGGGTTTGGATTGGGTGGAAAGAGACAGAGTGGACATCTCATGTTAAAAAAAGGATGGATTTGAGATTTGAGCATTCGTGTCAGAAAAACCAGTAGAAGTAGGGTATGATAGTATGGAGGTATTGTGGGGAAAATATCCTCAGTTTTCTTTCCCTTGTTAAGAATTTAACAAGGGAACTGAGGGCCAATTGAAAGTTGAAAATCAGTTTGACGTGGTGGAGCACGCCTGTAATCCCAGCAATTCGGGAGGCAGAGGCAGGAGGATTGTAAATTCGAGACCAGAAGGCAGTCTGCATAATTTAGTGAGACCATCTTGAAAAGTAAAAAAAAAAAAGGGCTGGAAGTACAGCTCAGTGGTCCAGCACTTGCAAAGCATGCAAGCACAAGGCACTAGGTTCAATACCCAGTACTGGGAAAAAAAAGGTGAAAATCAGTTTGTAAAGCAGAAAGAAGAGTGAGTTATTGAGAGGCAGGAAGGAGACACTCAGATCACAGAGTGGACTGCTCAAGAGTGAGTAGCCTAATGGCTGAAGGTGGATCTTTTTTAGTTAGTTTCTTGTTCATCCAGGAGTCCAGAAAAAGTTACTGTAGAATGGTACAGAACCAGTTTGCTTACGGTTTCGTTTGATATCAGTAGTGTGTGAGCTTCCTTATGACCTAGTCTTGTGATTCTTTTCTAATGCTTATGTTTGGTATCTAGCTTAGGCATTAGCAGGCACTATGGAGGAAAAGGGGATTCAAAATGGCTCTTGCCCTTCTGCCATGATGAGGAAGCCACATGTGTCTGAGGACATTAGAAGGACATTTTCAAATGGGTCCCATACTCTACCCAAGACTTTAAGCCATTTACAAAACAAAGACCCTAGGCCCATGTCATCCTACGTACTTGGAGCTGGGTACCTAAGGTTGATGTTACAGTGGGCATGCTCTAGTTTGAATAAAACTAGAGGGAACATGTAGCCAGACTCTCTCTTCTTCCACAGCTGTCTGTCTGACACATACTCTCTCTCTCTCTCACGCTCTCTGTTTCTCTACTCTTCTTTCCCTAGTAACCATGTGCATGTCTCTCTCTTTTCTCTCTAGCCCGTCATCTTGTCTGCCTATCCAAGTCATTTTTCCTCCTAAAAGCCTGCTTAACTCTCCTGTTTTCTGGCTTCTTTACGTTCCCCTGGGAAATAGAGACATCCTTATGTTGATTCGCCCAGGTGACATAGGTTTTTCCAAATTTCTTGCAGATTTACCTAAGCTTCTCCAGGTGCTTCAGTTTTCCCCGTAATTATTCCTTAAAAGTGGACTATCTTTAATAAAACTACCCTATACTCTACTATGGGCTGGGATTTAGCTCAGTTGGTAGAGCGCTGCTCTGCAGTCTCTGAGGTCCCAAGTTCAATTCCCAGCACTGCAAAAATGGGAGAAGGACCTGGCAATCCACTCCCTAAGGCAATCCGAAACAGTCTGCCATTGAAAACCCCATGAGGGTCGCTATGAGTCGGATACCGACTCGACGGCACCTAACAACAACAACAACAATACTCTACTATGGCTGTAGTGGGGAGAAAGAGAGGAGAGAAGGGGGGTGAAAGAAAGAACATGAGAGAGCGAGAGAGCAAGCGTGAGTGAGAGGGAGAAAGAGAGAAGAGTCAGTTTGGGCTACTTTACCAAAATACCATTGACTGTGAGGCTTACACAGAGACATTCTTACGTTTCTGGAGGCTGGAAAGTCCAAGGTCAAGGTGTAGCCGATTAAGTTCTTAGTGGGAGATGTCTTCCTGTTTTGCAGATGCTCCTGGTTTGAAAATCACAGGTTTCTTGCTGCATCCTCATATGGGATGAAGAAGGGAGGAAGAAAGAGGGAGCAAAAGTGAGTGCTTGTCCTTGACCAAGCAGTCTTTTCTCATAAGGGCACTACTACCAAGATGAGACCTCTACTTGTAATCTAATTATCTCTGGAAGAACCAACCTCCACATCCCCTCACATTGAGGATTAGGGTTTCAATGTGAATCTGAGGAGGACACACATTCAGCTCAGAGTTGGTAAGACAAAAAAACTCTTGAAATAGTGTTAATAATAAGCAAAATTTTAAGTTTGAATGTAAGTTTTTAGTCTACATTTTCTCTTTTTTAAAAATTCTTTTTTTACTTTTTAGCATTTGAACTTACATATACAAAGGGGCAACAATTTGACCAAATGTTCTTGGCTTCTTGAGATAAGGATTCTTACTTGCACTATTATCATGATCATCCTATCACCTTATGCTTACAAAAGTAACACTTTATGTTTTTAAAACAATTTTGTATTCAATATCATATTTCACATTTCAAAAAACACTCTGTAAGAGCTATGTTTTTATTTTACAAATAAGTTCCAGGGAGAGTCTGGGGTATCTTAGAATTTGTGGCTATAACATGGTAATGTTATATCTAGGTAAATACATCAAATAAAATCACATCAAATCCATCCAACAGGCAGTTCATGACTTACAACACAGCATTCACAACGACACACACTCCTAAAACTTTCTGTTGTGTTCTTTGTCTCCCACCTGTGTGTCCTTTCAGCTCCTGACTCTCGCTTTGACTCCTTTAGGGAAAATACGTGGGGCGTAGAAATGAAATGTCATTGAATGACATTAGAATTTAATCCTTCCTTTAAAAGTGGCTGTTTTTTTTTTTCAAATTAGATGATCATTTTCCATTATGAAAAGAATTGAGGCAAAATCACATTTGGGTGACTTTGCTTCTCTTTTTAACTTTTTTATTAGTAGATTTTGCTTCTTTATTATACCATCATAATATAACTAGAGATGTCACAATATTATAATCTTCTTTTAAGGTGATTATTCTCTGAAAGGTGATGACCACATCTGTCTCAATCACCAATCACATCACCACTGTAGCCCTGTAATATAAGTATCCCTCTCCTGTTTTTTTCTTTTCTTTCTCTTTCTTTTCTTTCTTGCTTTCTTCTTCCTTCCTTTTTTCTTTTTCTTTTTTTCCTCTCCTCTCCTCTCCTTCCCTTTCCTTTTTTTTTCTTTGTTACAAAGAGCAGGAAACTGATGTTCTTGAATTAAATATCTTACTCCAGAATCACAGATGATCCTGGCAATGACAGAAGCTCTGTTGAAGTTCCAGGCTCTCCCACTCAAAGTGAGTCCAAAAATGTTTTACTTCCTCGGGAAGATAAAGCTGTTATGGGCAAAGTCATGGATTAACTAGCAACAATTTAAGACTTTATACTCTCCACTTGGATGGGTCCCATACTCCCAAGAAGGTCTCACTTTGGGTGACATTCCATGTCACCATTCAAATTACAATGAGATCTCTTCTGTTGTTTCCATTCCAGAGTCCCATCCATCGAGACTCAGGAGTAGGTTATTAGGCCTTATTTATCTCCCTGCCTACCTACTCTGTGTTGGTACAGAGATTGTATATAACTCCTGAGATCTTTATGAATTATATATTTTGAAGTATCAAGTAATAGTACCCTGGAATAGATATGTTGAGAGAGGAATCATAATAAGGCAGAGTAGAAGAGGAGCAATAAATATAACTTTAGAAGGAAAATTGTCAAAGACCATGGCAAGACTATTAGAATATGACACATGGCAATTGACTGCCCATATCCCTGAACTTCTGCTTCTCCTAACCTTATAATTCTACCCCCTAAAAGCTTCAAAGGCAATTTTCAGCTGTCACATACTCCAGGGGAGAGAATACTAACCCAGGAAAGAGTTCATCTAAGAAGCAAATTCTGATAGTCTGGACCCTTTGGATGATGACACATACTTAAGAAAACAATGGAAGATTATTTAACCCTTCCGTGAATATGTTGCATCAAATAAAGTAACTTTAGCATCCACATCTTCATTCCCTTCTTGGAATCCAAAAACTCATGAATAATAATAGTGTGTTCATATTATGAAGAACTTTCATTATATCCGAATTTAAGCATTAAGAGAGTATTCATTCAAGATATGGGAGAAGACTAAATTTATAATAGTTTATTTTCCATTACTCTGATCAATAGGAAATGCCATACTTTATAAAATGATACATTAAGAGCTCTCTCTCTCTCCCCCTCCCTCCCTCTCTCTCTCTCCAACTTTCTCTCTCTCTCTCTCCCTTCTCTCTCTTCCTCTCTCATTCTCTCCCTCCCTTTCTCTGCCCCTCATCCCCAGGTATCTCCAGGTGATCTATATTCCTTAGTGCAGCTCTGTGGCGTTATGCATCATTCCATTAAAAATTCTTCCTTCTCATTATTTTTAGCTCTTGACAATTGTTATGCTTAATTAACTCAATCAATTGTAGATTACTGCCAGTTACATTTGCAGAAACGGTGGCACTTTATTAACTCTGATAAATGGTGAAAGATAACAGAAGTACTAAAGGACTGATAATTAAATCCATCCTTTGATTTCTAGCCTATAAAAGGAATTCAGCTCATGTTAGTTTAAAGGTTTCTGCCAGTGGGTGGACTCTGGAATAGTACCTTCCTCATGTTGAGGCTGCAGATGACCCAAAAGGGGGAACTATGATTAAGCTTCCACACAGTGTGTCAAGTGTGATGTTTTATCATAAGTGATTAATGAGCCAGATTTTAAGATTCTTAAAGGAAGAATTTTTTCTGTTTTTCTTTTTTAAAAATTTTAACTATGGTTTTACCATAGCCTAGCAAAGCATCTGCTACATAGTAGGAATCCAGTAACTATTTCTTGGAAAGACAAACTGCTATTAGTACTACCTCTGAGACAGAATTCACATTTTTCTGGTTCTCCAAATATATCATTAGAATTTATCTTGTAAGCAGGGTTGTTGTTAGGTGCTGTCTAGTTAATCCTATGTACAACAGAATGAAAGAGGCACTATATTTGACAGTGCTTCTCTGTTATACATAGGGTTTTTAATAGCTGATTATTTGAGGAGTGGGTTGCCAGGTCCTCCCATTTTGTGGTGCTGGGGATTGAACCCAGAGCCTCAGAGCACAATGGGCTGGAGTTTAACTCAGTCGGTAGAGTGCTGGACTGTGTTCTCTGAGGCCCTGGGCTTGATCCTCAGGACTGCAAAAATAGGAGAAGGACCTGGCAGCCCACTCCCCAAATAATCCTGAAAACAATCAGCCATTGAAAACCTTAGGAAAACCTTATGAAAAACAGAGAAGCACTGACATAGTGCCGCACATGGCATGGTGTCAGGGAGTGCTTCATTCTGTTGTAAAAAGGGTTGCTATGAATTAGACCCAACTCGTTAGCACCTAGCTACAACCACCACCACCACCAAATATATTATATCAGAAGATATATATTATCCAGTGCAAGATAACAATACATGTGATTTATTACTAGAAAGCAATCAACATATCCAACCTGAAAATAAAACCCAGTCATAGGATATTAATTAGGTCTTTGGTTTTATTATTTTTATTATTATTTTATTTTTTGGTAGTACCAGGGGCTGAACTCAGGACCTCACACATACTTTGCAACTGCTATGCCATTGGGCTGTATTCCTAGCCCATTTTTAAAATTTTGTGTTAGGGTCTTTTTAAGTTATGCAGGATGCCTCTGGCCTTGAACTTGAGATCTTCCTGCCTCTGCTTCCCTAGTTGTTATATTACTAATTATTTATTATCTTGATTTTGTGCCATTTGGTACATGCCTAAAATAATTTGAATCTTAAGGCTGAGGTGGTTTGTCTCATATACCCATGGTCTAGTGATAACGTGGTTTGAATTATCAAAACAGACTCTTAAATTCTACCTCCTCCACCAGGAACAAATTTGACTAAGGATTCAAATGATCAGGCCAACACCATGCACAAATTAAATTGGTACATCTTAGAGAAGTCTGAGACCATTGGGAGCAGCTTCTCCAAATGACCTTATTCTCATGTAGTAGGATGAATTTGAGTTTTAGATATAACAGAAAAATTTCTTTCTGAGCAATACATGAAGAAAAATTATTCTATTGAAGGGAGTAATTTTGATTATGAAGTCTCTCTTCTTATGCCATTGATTAACTCTTTGTACAATTACCACCCCAGGACGTCTGTCAGTTTTGCCATATTGTGGAGGCTTCATGTTGCTATGAGGCTGAAAGCTATGTCATCGTCATCTTAGAGTCCAGCAGGGCCACCCATCGTGGACAGGTTTTAGCTGAGCTTCCAGATGAAGACAGAATAGGGAGGACCTGGTAACAGGCTCCTGAAACAAATAGCCATTGGAAGCTCGATGAATAGCAGAGAAACACTGTCAGATATAGTGCCAGAAAATGAGCCCCCCAGGTTGGAAGGAACTCAAAAGACTACTGGGGAAGAGTTGCCTCCTCAAAGTAGAGTCTACCTTAATGATAGAAATGGAATAAAGCCATGGGGAATTCCATTTGCTGATGTGACACGATTCAAAATGAGGAGAAATAACTGTAAACATCCATTAATAATTGGAACATGGAATGTATGTAACATGAATCTAGGAAAATTAGAAATCATTAAAAGAGAAATGGAGTGCATAAACACTGACATTCTAGGTATCAGTGAGCTAAAATGGACTGGCATGGGCCATTTTGAGTCAGATAATTATGTGGTCTATGCTGAGAATGACAAACCAAAGAGAAATGAGGTTACATTTATCATCAAAAAAGACATCTCAAGATCTGTCCTGAAATACAATGCTGTCAGTGATATAATAATATCCATATCCTACCAGGAAGGTCAGTTCATATGACTATGATTCAAATTTATGAACCCACCACTAAGGAGACAAATGAAGAAAGGGAAGATTCCTACCAGCTTCTGCAACAGGTCAAACATGGAATCGGGAGGTAGTGATAATTACTGGTGACTGGAATGCAAAAATTGGAAACAAAGAAGAAGGCTCAGTAGTCAGAAAATATGGTTTTGGTCACAGAAACGATGCTGGAAATCGCATGATAGAATTTTGTCAGACCTATGACTTTTTATAGCAAATACATTTTTTCACCAACATAAGTGGTGACTATATACATGAACTTCACTAGATGGAACATACAGGAACTAAATTGACTATAGTTGTGGAAAGAGATAATGTAAAAGCTCCATATCAAATGTCAGGTGCTGATTGTGGGTCAGACCATCAACTTCTGATATGCAAGTTCAAACTGACACTGAAGAAAATTAGAACAAGTGTACAAGAGCCAGGGTATGACCTTGAGTATATCTCACCTGAGTTCAGAGAGCACATCAAGAACCAGATTAATGCATTAGACACAAGTGATAGGAGAACAGATAAGTTGTGGCATGACATCAAAGATATCATTCATGAGGAAAGCAAAAGGTTATTAAAAAGACGGGAAAAAAAGAAAAAACCAAATGACATGTCAAAAGAGACTCTGGAACTTGCCCTTGAACATCCATCAGCCAAATAAAAGGAAGACATGATGAAGTTAAGGAACTAAACAGAAGATTTCAGAGGGTAGCTCAAGAAGACAAAATCAAATATTATAATGACGTGCAAAAAGCTGGAGACAGAAAATCAAAAGGGAAGAACATGCTGTTTTTTTCAAGAGTGAGGAATTGAAGAAAAAAATTCAAGCCTCAAGTAGCAATAATGAAAGACTCTACAGGGTAAATATTAAACAATGCAGGAAACATCAAAGGAAGATGGAAGGAATGCATAGTCATTATACAACCATTTCAAGAGGTTGCATATGATGAGGAACCAATGGTATTGAAGGATGAATTGGAAGCTGTCTTGAAGGAATTGGTGAAACACAAGCCTGCAGGAATTGATGGGATACCAATAGAGATGTTTCAACAAGTAGATGCAGCACTGGAGGTGCTAACATGTTTATACCAGAGATTTGGAAAACAACTACCTGTCCAACTGACTGGAAGAGTCCATATTTGTGCCTATTCCCAAGAAAGCAAATCTAACTGAATATGGAAACTATTGAATGATATCATTAATATCACACACAAACAAAATTTACCAAAGAATATTCAAAAGTGACTGCAGCAGTATATAGACAGAGAACTGCTGGAAAATCAAGCGGGATTCAGAAGAGGGTGGGGCATCCATGTCAGGTGAATATTAGCCAACAGCAGAGGATATCAAGAAGATGTCTATCTATGTTTTATTGACTATGCAAAGGGCATTTGACTGTGTGGATCATAACAAAGTATGGATAATACTTTGAAGAATGAGAATAACAGAGGACCTAATTGTACTCATGAGGAATCTGTACATGGACCAGGAGGCAGTCATTCAAACAGAACAAGGAAACACTGACTGGCTCAAAGTTGAGAAAGATGTGTGTCAGGGCTGTATCCTTTCACAGTATCTCCACAGTCTCTATGCTGAGCAAATAATCTGAGAAACTAGACTTTAGGAAGAAGAACCTGGCATCATAATTGGAGGAAGACTCATTAACAATCTGCATTATGCAGACAACACAACTCTGCTTGCTGAAAGTGAAAAGGATTTGAAATATTTACTGATGAAGATCAGAAAACAGAGTGTTCAGTATGGATTGTGACTCAACATCAACAAAACAAAAATCCTTACAACTTTGTCAGTATGTAGCTTCATGGTAAATGGAGAAAAGACTGAGGTTATCCAAGATTTTCCTTTACTTGGTTCTACAATCAACACACATGGAAGCAGCAGTCAAGAAATCAAAAGATGCACTGCATTGGAAAAAGCTGTTGCCAAAGACCTCTTTACAGTGCTGAAAAAGATGTCACAATGAAGATGAAGATGTGCCTGACTCATGCTATGGTATTTTCTGTAGCATCATATAGTTAGATATTTAATAAGAGAGACAGGAGAAGAACTGATGCTTTTGAATTATGGTGCTGGAGATGAACACTGAATATACTGTGGACTGCCAAAAGAATGAACAGATCTGTCCTAGAAGTGGAACCAGAGTGCTCCTTGGAAGCAAGGATGGCTAGACTGTGTCTTACATATTTTGTACATGTTGTCAGGAGGGACCAATCCCTAGAGAAGGACATCATGTTTGGGAGAGTGGCAGGGTAATGAAAAAAAGGAAGACCCTTAATAAGGTGGATTAACACAGTGACTGCAACAATGGGCTCAAACATAAAAAAGATCATGAGCATGGCACAAAATCAGAGAGTGTTTCCTTCTGTTTCACACAAGGGTCACTATGAGTCAGACCTGACTGGAAGACACCTAACAACAACAACACAACAAGACTCAGCTACTTCTTTCAGTTATTTGACTTGTTTTGCTTTTATAGATAATATATAGCTTAATAAAATAAATATTACACTTTACTGGTTATATGTCTAGAGGCTAATGGAATACTTGTTTATTTGAAAACAAAATTAAATATGAATACTAAGTAGCAGTGTTTCCATTCCTGAAAATGTAAGTGGTAGAATTGACTTTAGTAGACTTTTCTCTTTTGTAATAGGTTGCTATAATATCTTGAGAAATATTCACCAATAATATTGCATAGTCTTTAAATCAGCCATCAGTACTTCTCTTTGGGACTATGTACAATGAATAAATTTGTATATTTACTCTTTGATGTGGTATTCATATATCACAAAAGTAGCAAGAGTTATTTGTGTTTCTCATTAAAACATCTCTTTTAGATATCTAGCTTAAACTGGTAACCTAGTGAATATAGTAATGTTACCCAGCTCACTAATTATATTAGTGGCTATTTTGGTATTTGGTTTGTTATGTATTCCATAACTTTTAAAGCAGGACTCATTGATTTAATTTAGGGATAATTATCTTAGAAATGGAAAAAACATGATCACTACTTTTAATCTAAATATTTTGTACATTAGGTCAAGAAGAATTCAATGTATGTTTACTAGAAGTCATTTTAAATTTCTAAAGCATATTAATGTTATTTGAAATGCAATTTTTGTGTTACATCAACTAATGAAGATATTCTTTTATCAAAAGATATTTGATGTATAGACAAATATTTGCCTAGATGTATTTGTATCATTTGAACTTTTCTGTGCAAGCATTAAAGGTTTGTTTATCTAACAATTGTTGACCTCACAGTTTCAGAATAGAATCCAGCTAGTTAAAATACAGTCAGAGGACATAGTTTACAAATATTATGTTCATTCATTTGTTGTATTTCAAATCTCTGGAGGAGGTGTATAATAGAATATGCCATGGTCAGAAACCTTATATACACACACACACACACACACACACACACATTCTATAAGGAAATCATCCATATTCTCACACACATTGAGTTTCTTTAAGCTGTCAGTTTCCACTCACACCTTGATTATTGCTAAATCTGTATTGGGCACTTATTTTAGCCCCACTCTCTCATTTTATGGGGCTGGGATTTAGCTCAGTTGGTAGATCACTGCTCTGCAGTCTCTGAGGTCCCAAGTTCAATTCCCAGCACTGCAAAAATGGGAGAACGACATGGCAATCAGAAATGGCAATCAACTCCCAAGGCAATCCCAAAACAATCAGCCATTGAAAACCCTATAAGGGTTGCCATGCGTCGGACATGACTCAACAACAACTCTCATTTCACATTCTCTTCATCCTCCAAATCCTCCTCCATTTGCCACAGATATGTTCTGATTTGAGGAGAGTTAAGATTAGCGAATATCCTCTATAAAAACAGTACCTTTTTCTAACATTTCCAACACTAGACTCATTCTTTTGGTCTTCAAGACTTGCAAAGAGATATTTTTTAAAACTCCATCATCCCTTTTCTCTTCCAATGCCAGTCATACCAGTGCCATTACTATTCTGTTTGACAGTCTATCTCAGCTCTGTCCTTCCTGCATATTTTCCTACTTATCATTTTCATCCTCAGAGTTTGAAGCTACCCTTCCTCCTCTGTCCAAATGATATTCCAGAGTCCATTACACTCCCTCATGTCTCCTGCCTTTGTAAATGTTCATCCCTCTGCCTTGACGGCCCTCTTCAGGGTCTATTGATCCATAAGTGACCTTTTTTTTTTTCACACTCAGTTCTGATTTTCTTCTGAAAATCCTATCTCACCCACATGTGAGTAAGAGAATTTCCATTATTTCCAAGGATCCCTCTTACAAGCATACTGGGAGTAGAATCATTCTCTTTACTGTTGTCTTGCATAGAGACTGGTGTATTGTAGTTATTATTACAACTTGTTATTTTAGCTTTCTGTTTCCTCCCCATCACATTTGTTCTGCAAGAACAAACTGAACATCCTTTCCTACAAAAAATATTTTTATATTTCAACTTCCCAGTGGTGCGTGATTGGTTATCATGCTATTCCAAATTCCATATCTTAGCCAGGAAATTAGAGACTCCCAGGTCCTTCTACTTCTCACTTTGCTATTCTTACCAACATGGTAGAGTTTTCCTCCCTCACTTTTACAAGTTATATAACACACTATGCTTCTAAGTGTGTTCATGCCATTGATAAAGTGCTCTCTTTGCATATCATCTAAGATGTTTTGCAAATATTTCCCCTATCCTAGAAGCCCCAAACTAATCAGTCCCTCACTCTGTACCCTCTAGCTATATTTATGATACATTATTATGCCTATGTTGATATTTTGCCTTGTCAAAATCACAGTATGTTATATGTCAGTGTTTTTATCAATGTTTACTTCTTAAAGTGATTTTGGTGCCTTTGGTGCTTAGTTTAAATTATTCACAAAATGTCATGGTTCCCTCAGTCTTAAAAGTCTTAGTCAAATTATCTTTTTCAAGGCTTCTTGCACATTTTTTTTTAGAGATAAACAAGTACATTGAGTTGTTCAATGTTCTTTCTTAATCCATCCCAAATTAAAGAATCATTACTTTTCTTATGCTGATTAAATTTCTCTTCTTTGTGTTATTTAGTACATTCTTGGGAGCATATGTCTCCCTGTGCTGAAAGGCTCAAAATAAACCACCCATAAAAATGTCATACTACCTGAAATGTGACTAATCTTTTACTTTAACAAGAATCTCTTTTTAAAATGTGATTTGACTGGGAAGTTGTCTCTGTGGGAGAAATGGGCAACTGAATGTGGAGCCATTTAGTTACATAAGTGAGGTTTCTACAAGTGCTAAAGTGCATCCTCTAAGGGCAGGCTAGGATAGTAAGAAAAGTGATAAATGTGGAAAGAGAAGAGTGGGTTGAAGTCTCCATTTGTTTCTATATATCCATCCCATGTCACTCAGCTTCTTTCTGTGTTGTATTTACTCGTGGAAATGGGTGCCAACCACTAATGGGAAGAACCTTTGTTTATCTATCTTTTAGGGTTGTTTGGGAAGCAGGATATTTTGTTGATACAAATATTTTGCAAGATATGAATTTATGAAAAGAATGTGTAAAATGAGGATACTATAAAATATGTATTTGTTATGGTCAGTCATTTTCAGCCATTTAATCCATGATATTGCCTAGTTCAGTCAGATATTTTCCCTGCAAACCTCATTGCCTAGTGAAGTTTGTTGTTGTTGTTGTTAGGTGTTGTTGAGTCGGTATCTGACTCACAGTGACTCTCTGTACAACGGGGAAACACTATTGTCAGTGCTTCTCTGCTGTTCATAGGGTTTTCAATGGCAGATTGATTTTGGGAGGGGGTTGCCAGGTCCTTCTCCCAAGCCTATAGCTTCTGGTGTTCCCAGGCCGTCTCCCATCGGTACTAACCAGGCCTGACCCTGCTTAGCTTCCGAGATCTGACGGGATTGGCTGCCACAGGGCTACAGCTGCAGGCCCTAGTGAAGTAGTAAGATTCTTGTAGGTACAATTGTTTTTATGGAGGGAATACAGTCATAGAGGGCTGGGATTTAGCTCAGCTGGTAGAATGCCACTCTGCAGTCTCTGAGGTTCCTAGTTCGATTCCCAGAACCACAAAAAGTGGGAGAAAGACGTGGCAATCCACTTCCAAGGCATTCTGAAACAATCAGCCATTGAAAACCCTGTAAGGGTCTCTATGAGTCAGATACAACTTGACGGCACCTAACAACAATAGTCATAGGTATACAGAGATGACTTAATTTTGTGGAAGAAGTTGAAACATTTTTCAATTACTAATATTCTATGTTTTCATAGCATTTCTAGAGAAATATCCATAGCTGTTAGAAATTCTTAACAGAAGAATATGTTGCCTCTGGGAAAGTCATATGATTTGGGAGTGATAAAACAGAGTTGTAAGAGCCAAAGGAGTTTCCTGTCCAGTCTGCATTTAGACAGGATTGATTTCTGGTCACAAGTGGCCTAGCAATTAATGAAACCAAAATTGTTCCCAGATTCTGTGTTAGATAAATGAGCTCTTCACATCACAGAGATGAGAGTTTGATGGTGGCAGAGAGTTTAGTTCTTATTAACTGCATGATATGCAACCCCCCCCCCAACTTAACAGCTTAAAGTACCACCATTTATTTTGCTCAGAAATCTGTAATTTGGCAGGGATGATGCTTCATTTGGTGTCAGCTGAGGCAGCTCAACTTGGGCTTCTATGGTCCATTTCCAGCGTGGCTCACTCATCTGGTTGAGGAGTTGGTGCTGGCTGTTGCCCAGAATCTCAGTTGCCTCCATTGGGCTTCTTTATAGACTTACTAGATTTCCTTATAGCAGAATGTGGTGAAATTCCCATAGTGAAAAGGAAGTTCTGGAGTTTAGAAGTGGAAACCACAAATTTTTTTAAGGCCAGGATTCACTTCCATTGTACAGGTCAAGCAGCCACACGGCCCAGAATCAGGGGGAGGAAAATTAGACTCCCCTCAATGGGAAATGTGTGTGAAAGAATTTTAGCTACATATTTCATTTCATTTTATTATTTTATTTTATTTTATTATATTTTTGGTTTTTGAGACAGGGCTATAGTCACTCAGGGTGGCCTGGAACTTGCTATGTAACCCAGGCTTGCTGTGAACTCACCATCCTCCTGCCTCCACCTCCTAAGTGCTAGAATTACAGGTATACAGCACCATGCATGGGGGACATATTTTGAAACCTTACAGATAAAGAGTATAAGAGGGAACAGAAGGCAGAAATATGTTAAGTCTTGGGAAGGCAAGCTTGAGTTGGTGTGGTTAGTTACCTATTGGAGAGAAAGTTCTCATCTCATTATTCAAGAAACAAATGCAAAGTGTTTGTTATTTAACAAGTTAGGGTAAATAAAGATTAAGGGGAGAAGAAGTGGGATGGTGCCAAACACATAATTGGGCAAGTTTTTAATTTTCTTAAGGCTTTATCTTGACTAAGGTGGGCCAAGGGCTTATTATTTACTTTAATCCTCTGTGAGAAAAATTTAAGATTTGCTACTACTTTCTTTTCATTATTTTTCTTAAGCTCCAAATTAATTACTGAGTATTTTATAACAGGCTTTGTCTATGAATAATTATAAATTGAGTGAGCGTGATAGTGTATATGAAAGGATTCTGCAAGTACCGGGTTTACTGTCATTTGTGTAATTCTGCATAGCTGATAAAAGTTTCTTTGACATTGTCATTATCTCGTTCAATCCTCGCACTTAAATGTCTCACTTAATTCTCTTGCAGTACTTCAGGGTTAAAATCAGGCCCTCGCAAATACTTTGCAAGTGCTCTACCATTGAGCTGCACCCCCAGCCCACTTTTTAAAAACTTATTTATTTATTTACTTATTTATTTATATATATATTTTTGTCTTGAGACAGGGTCTCACTAAGTTACATAGGCTGCCTCTGGCCTTGAACTTGTGATCCTCCTGCCTCCACCACCCAAGTTGCTGGGATAACAGGTGTGTGCCACTGTGCCTAGTTTGGGGTATTTTAAGTAACAACCTTTCCAGGTTACACAGAGAGAAAGCTGTTTGTGTGTGAGTGATTGCACATCAGGTTGGAGTCTTGACAGAGGCCCTCACCTTGTGGAGAACCTTTTCCCTTCTGCTGTACCTTGACCAATACCTCCTTTAAATGGTCAGGATTTTCTCTGCTGTTATCTGCCTTCTCCCTGAGCTCCAACCAGAAGACCCTCAGAGGCCTAACTTCTTACAACTTTCCAGATTTAACATTCAGATACTCAGAGGGAACTTACCAACTATTTGATAGGGTGCTTTGACATCTGGGGGGTTTGATGGAATGGCTTCTACCCTGGGTAAAATGGGAAGAGGCTCTATTCACTCAGCTGCAAAGCTCGATTCACTCAGCTGCAAAGCTTTATTTCCTAAATCACTTCTAGCCATGCAGCCTTAGATGAAGCTCAGGTTTGGCTTTCAGAGGCATTAGCAAACATTTGTCCTCCATCTCCCTTCAAAATAACTTCCCCATTAAAAAGACAGATTCTTTAATACATTTTAATACATGATGCTCTGTTAAGCAGTTAGTATGATCTGAAGTTCTCAAAAGAGGATGTTTTTACATAAGAACTTTCAGCTCATTTGAATTTCACTGACTGGAGCATCAGGACTTTGTGGAGAGATGAAATGTAGATCAAGAAGCTGAAGTTCTATGTATTGGCTTCAGTGTCTGACCCAGCATTTTTGTGGCTCCTGGATAAGAATCTTAAAACGCATGTGATGCTTTTCAGCCTTTGGCCCCTATCAACATTATGGTTGGGAATGAGACAGCACTTGAATTCCACAGGTAATTTCTCTGTGAATTTTTTTTTTTCAGAACTAGGAGTTTAAAGCAAAGCCATACTTATTCTAAACAAGCGCTCTATCACTGAGCCACACCCCAGGCCCCTTTTGAAATTTGAGACAGGGTCTTGCTAATTTTCACAGGCTGGCTCTCCTTTGGGGCTCAAACTCACTATCCTCCTGCCTCAGCTTCCAGAATTGCTGGGATTACAGGAGTGCACCACAGTACCTGGTTCAACATCTGAACCTTGTGGAAGATTTTCCCGCCTCTTTGTGGTCTGCTTGTTTGGTGACCCTATCTACTTTCTTTTGGGACTATAAAACCTAATGTAACCTCTTCACAGAGGACCATGCCCTTGGGGGAACAACATTTCCAGTTTGGGTTTGAGTTCCTGGGGCATAGTCTCTCTTACCAAGTCTCAGAATAAACTATTTTCTTATTTCAAAATTATTATTATTTTCTATGTTGAGAATTTTTGAGCTCAGTGTGGGGCACTGGAGATTTTATGTGGACACTAGGTACTTGGAGGAATTGTTAAATCACCATAAAATTGATACTTTAAAATGTTAAATGTAAAATTATAAAGCAGTAGAAAAGAACTAGAAAACCTGATGAAAAGATTTATGCAAAATCTTAAGCAAAATTAAACAATTTATTTTAAAATTGTTTGTTGTTAGATGCCATTGATTTGAGTCTGACTCATAGCAACCCTCTTAGGATTTCCAATGACTGATTTGGAATTGTTTTGGGAGTGGATTACCATGTCCTCCTCATGTTTTTGCTGTGCTGAGGATTGAACCCTGGTCCTCAGATTGTGCAGAATAGCACTCTACTAACTGAGCTAAACCTCAGCCTTATTTTGAAATTAAAGTGCAATTTCTTGACATAAAAGCTAAAGAAGAGACCATAAAAAGGACTGATCAGGGATAGGGACATAGCTCAGTGGAGAAGTGTTTGCCTAGCTTGTGTGAGACCCTTGATTTAATCCCTAGCATTGCAAAAAAATTGATTGATTTAGATATATGAAAAATTTTAAAAATGCACTGATCAAAATATTAAAAATTAGGTCAAAAATAAAAGTTGAAGAGAATGTAGCATTATGGCATAGAAAGATTTAATATTCTAAATATAGACAGTACTTTTCTATATAAATAAGTAACATTGAAACTTACCACACTCCTTTGCTATTTCACAGACTAAGGTCACAAAACCACAACTTGCAGCAGCAGGCGGCAATACCAATCATAGCAGCTAACACTGAGTATGAGCATTTCCTTTGGAGTGTTGGCTTTATCTTCATTTACTCATTTAGCTTTTCCAACAAAGTTTGGGGAGAGTATGATGGACTGAATGTTTATGTTTCCCCCAAATTCATATGTTGAAATCTTAAACTCTAATGTGATATTAGCAGGAGGAGGAGATCTTTGGGAGGTGCTTTGGTCATGAGGGGAATCTCCTAAGTGGGACTACTACCCTCATAAGAGGCCCCGGGGAGATCTCTCACTCCTGCCAAGAGACATTACAGTGAGACCACGGTGTCAGTCAGTTAGGAAGTGGAGCCCCATCAGACTCAGAATCTGCCAGGGCCTTGGCCTTGTACTTCCCAGAACTGTGAGAAGTGAATTTTTGTTGTTTATAAGCCACCCAGGCTGTGGTATTTTATTATAGCATCTGGAACTAAGACGGGGTGGGGGGGCTCTCTTATTTTCCCTATTGAGGAGATTTCCCCATTGAGGAGATTAAGGCAAAAAGAGGCCGTCATGTAATTTGTCCAGGGTTATACAGCTAGGGAGTGGTGGAACCAGAATTCAAATTTAAGCTATCCAGCTTTAGAGCACGGACCACTTCTTCATTTCTTGCCTTGAGAGGCAAGAACAGGAGATGTAAAGAAGTAATGCAAATGGCCATAAAATGTATAAATGCGTCATCAGTGTTGCTAAGAATTAAAAGTTAAGACAATAATGAGATGTAATTTTGCTAAATTGTCAAAAGTTTTGAAAAATACTGGGAAAGAAGGCAGGAATATAGGGAAATGCTTCATCAAGACTATCAAGGTTCAATTTAAAGATGTTCACAATACACCTTCAATGTGAAGACACCTATTTAACAATTTCAATTTAAAAAATTTATTGAAGGCAATATTCAATGATTTACATAAAGCCTCATGTTCAAAGATAATCATTACAATGATTCAGGGAGTCCATCTAAGGAAAAGCCCAGGAATATGCAGGGTAACAAGCATGTCAGCTGATCCTGGTGCTAGTGGTCAAAATGTGACATAGTAGAGTAATACAGACTCACAGAAGACAGAAACAAACAAGAGCAAAAACAAAACAAAAGTTTGCCTGAAAAAGCTAGAAAATTTCTTTGGGCCTGTGATTTTACTCAGGATTGTTTGTAACGGGGGGGTGATCAGATATATTTGTATCTATATCTAAATACCTGTTTTGCATCCATAGCTATTTCTGTAACACACACACACACACACACACACACACGTAGTAGAGTGGTTAGGAGAAAATGAACCAGAGAACTTTAGAGGGCTGTAGACTGTTCAGTGAACAGCTGTAGATGCGGTTCCCACCGGGCCTCAGCAGCCTTTATCCATACTGTCTGCAGTCCCCCAGGCTGGCTGATGGTCAGCGCACATTTGGGCAGGAGGGAAATTTTGGGCCACTATCAGAGGGCCCAGGGCATCCCTAGAGACGGAGTCGCGACCCAGCACCAAGTGGAGGGAAGCAGAGACCGTACTAGCTGAGGATGGCAGCAGCAGCACCTCTGGATTGGTTGTCCTGCGGGCTCCTGGGCTGCAGGACAGAGTGACTCAGAGAAGGAGCTCGCCCGCTTCCGTCGGGACCTCCCCCTTCTCGCCACCCCCTCCTCGCCTCAGGCGGCAGGGGCTGAGAGTCACGGCTGGGGCGCGAGCAGTTCTCGGAAGACAGGACCATTCTGGAGCCGGGGCGCGGCAGGACTCGGGGCTCCGAGACCCGGGGCGCGGGCGGACCCACCTGGGGCATCCTCCTTCCCTGGCCCTGGGCTCCGGGCGCCCCAACAGTGCCTCGATCCACGCAAGTTTGCCCAGTGCCAGCCAAGTTGGTGAGTCTGGAAGCTTCTCTCGGGCTCCAGGAAGGGGGTCCCTGCGCAACTCTGTGGCGGTTCTGGGCATGGCCAGGCTGGAGGCTTCACCCTACCTCTGGGGGTGGCTGCTCCTCGGCAGCTGTCCGGTCGTCAGAGCCCAGGTAAGAACCAGTCACGGGCACTTGCTTCCTGAGCCCGTGGCGTTTGCAACAGCAAGGAGAAAGCGCTCGCGCTCGCGCAAACACACAC
>VMDO01015950.1:0-49439 GCA_007922755.1 Pedetes capensis
CTGAAAAAATGCAGAATTAAAATGTATTCATACAACTTTATAACACATGTAGACATGAATATAATCCACAAAAAGAAAAATAATTTGTAATTGCAGAATTTCTAAAATTCACCTATATATTCATAAAGATTGTTTTACTGTGACACTTTATCTTTTTTTTCTTTTTTTCATATTTTAGTAAAAATGATAGGGTACACAGTAGTACAGCATTGGGTTTTCCCATTATGCATCCTTTAAATCACTTGTAGCAACATTTTCATTGATCCACAAAGTTTATGGAGCCCTATGGTTAGTGTGTAGTAACACTCTGATACTTATTTGGGTTATATTCCCCTATTTTTCTGATTTACTCATGAAGTTGTGCTATTTACATTGGGATTGACCTCTCCCCCTTCATTTTTCCTCATTGACTCTCCTCCCCATCCCATCTTCTCCAATCTTTGCTTCCCTCTGCTAGATCCCTTCCTCCTTCTTCCTATTGTGTATATTGTCCCTTCTATGTTATGTTTAATTGTGCATTTTTATATATCACTTTATGTTTAGGATTTTTTCTTTAAATATGATTCAGCTCCCACATATGAGTGAAAATATGTGGCATTTCTCTTTTGGGGCTTGTGTTCACTTGCTTAAGATGATGTTCTCCAATTCCATCCATTTTGCTGCAAATGACATTATTTCATCTTTTTAAATTGCTGAGTAGTATTCCATTGTGTGTATGTATATTTTATCCATTCTGTTGTTGATGGGCACCTTGGTTGGTTCCATATCTTTGCTATTGTGAAAAATGTTGCATTGAATGTGTAGATGCAGGTGTCTCTGTGGTATGATGCCTCATCTCCCTTTGGGTATATTCCCAGTAGTGGCATAGCTGGGTCATATTGTTGTTATTGTTAAGGGCTGTCAAGTCATGTCTGAAATATAGTGACCCTTATAGGATTTTCAATGGCTGATTGTTTGGGATTGTCTTGGGATGTGGATTGTTTGGGATGTGGATTGCCACATCCTTTTCCAATTTTTTGTGGTGCTGGGAATTGAACCTCAGAGACTGCATAGCAGCACTCTACCAACTGAGCTAAATTCAAGCCCATAGTTGGACCATATAGTAGTTCTATTGTTGCTTTTCTGAGGTATATCCATATTGATTTCCTATGTGGTTGAACCAATTGATAGACCAACAGGGCAAGAGGGTTGTTTTTTTCTCCACAACATTGCCAGCATTTGTTATTATTTGTTTTCTTGATCTTGGCCATTCTTACTGGAGTTATGTGGAATCTGAGTTGTTTTGGTTTGCATTTCCCTAATGGCTAGGGATATTGAGCATTTTTCATATGTTTCTGAGCCTTATGAATTTCTTCATTTGCAAACTATTTATTCAGTTCTTTTGCCCACTTGTGTATTGGATTATCTGTTGTCTTGGGAGTTGCTTTCTTGAATTCTTTGTAAATTCTAGAAATTAGTCCTCTGTTAGATGTGTAGGATGCAAAGATTTTCTCCCATTCAGTGGAGTCTTCCTTAACTCTGCTGATTGTTTCCTTTGATGTCCAGAAAATTTTTAATTTCATGTAATCCCATTTATCTATTCTAATTGCAATTTCCTGAGCAATTGGAGTCTTATTAAGGAAATGCTTTCCTATGCTTATATGTTGGAGCATGTTGCCTATCTTTTCTTCTAGTAATTTTAAAGTTTCTGGTTTTATGTTGAGGTCTTTTATCCATTTCGAGTTAAGTCTTGTGCACATTGAGAAGTGCAGGTCTGTTTTCATTTTTCTGCAGGTGGAAATCCAAATTTCCCAGCACCATTTGTCGAAGAGGCTATTCTGTCTCCAATTTGCCTGCCTAGCTCCTCTGTCAAAGATCAGATGGCTCTAGATGTGTTGGTGTATCTCTGGGTCCTCAATTTTGTTCCACTGGTCTTCAGATCTATTTTTGTGCCAGTACCAAGCTGGTTTTGCTATGATAGCCCTGTAGTATAGTTTAAAGTCAGGGATTGTGACCCCGCCTGCACTAGTTTTTGCAGTTTAAGAGTATTTGGGCGATACGTGGTCTTTGTTGTTTCCATATGAATTTCTGGATTATTTTTTCTATTTCTATGAAGTGTGACATTGGAATTTTAATGGGGATTGCATTAAACTTATAGATTGATTTTGGTAGTATAGCCATTTTTACAATATTGATTTTTCCCAATCCATAAGCAGGGGAGGTCCTTCCACTTTCTGGTATCCTCTGCAATTTCTTTCTTTAATGTTTTGAAATTTTCCTTATAGAGATCTCCAGGATCTTTGGTTAGAATGATTCCTAAGTATTTAACTTTTTATAAGGCTATTGTGAAAGGGATTGCAGCCATAATTTCCTTTTCTTCCTGCTCACAGTTGGAGTAAAGGAAGGCTACTGATTTTTTAGTGTTAATTTTGTATCCTGCCACTTTGCTAAAGTAGTTAATTAGGTCTACAAGTTTTCTAGAGATTTTGGGGTCCTTTGGATGAAGTATCATGTCACCTGCAAACAAGGACAATTTGACTTCTTCTTTGCCTATCTGTATCCCTTTGATTTCGTTCTCTTGTCTGATTGCTTTGACTAGGACTTCAATCACAACATTAAATAAGATTGGAGAGAGTGGGCATCTTTATCTTGTTCCTGATCTTAGAGGAAATGTTTCAATTTTTCTCCATTTAATATGATACTGGCTGGAGGTCTGTCATAAATGATGTTTATGATGTTAAGATATTTTTCTGTTATGCCTGTCATCTCCAGAGTTTTTATAATGAAAAGTTGTTGCACTTTGTTGAAGATCTTCTCAGCATTGATTGAGATGGCCATTTGGTTTCTGTTTGCAAGTCTCTTGATATGTTGAATTTCATCGATTGATTTTCTTATCTTGATCCACCCTTGTATCTGGAGAATAAATTCCACTTGCTCATGATGAATGATCCTTTTTACCTGTTGTTGAATTTGGTTTGCCAGGATTTTGTTGAGAATTTTTGCATCTATGTTCATTAGAGAAGTTTGTCTATAGTTTTCTTTCTTAGATGTATCCTTGTCCAGTTTAATTAACAAGGTGATAGTGATTTCATAGAATGAGTTTTGGAGTGTTCCCTCCTTTTCTAATTTATGAAATAATTTTAGGAGAACTGGTGTTAATTCTTCACTGAAGGTTTGGTAGAATTCTGCTGTGAATGCATCAGGTCCTGGGCTCTTCTTTGCTGAGAGTTTTTTTTTTTTTTAACCTTTCCTATTTCAGTGTATGTAATGGGTCTGTTTAGATTGCTTATGTCCTCTGGGATTAATTTTGGTAAATTGTGTTAATAAATGTATCCATTTCTTCTATATTTTTGTGTTTTTGGGAATACACTTTCTCAAAGTATTCCCTGATGAGTTTCTGGATTTTGTTGGAATCGGTGGTTAGGATTCCCTTCTTGTCTCTCAATTTTTCAATTTTGGCCTTTTCATTTTTTCTTTTGGTGAGATTGGCTTAGGGGTCCATCTACTTAATCAATCTTTTCAAAGAACCAGCTCTTAGCCTCATTATCTCTTTGAATTATCTTTTTAGATTCTAATTGGGATATCTCTACATTAATCTTGATAATTTCTGTCTGAGTGCTCCTGTTGAGATTTTTTTGTGGTTGGCTTTCTAATTCCTTGAGATGTGTCATTAAGTCATTTATTTGGCCTTCCCTAACTTATTGAAGAAGGCACTCACTGCTATGAACTTCCCTCTCAGAACTGCCTTTGCTGCATCCCATAAATTTTGGAAGGATGTGCTTTCATCCTCATTTGAGTGCAGGATTTTTAAATTTTCTCCTTTAATTTCTCAATAACTCATTGATCATTTGGGCTGGGATTTAGCTCAGTTGATAGAGCACTGTGCTGCAGTCTCTGAGGTCCTGAGTTCAATTCCCAGCATCGCAAAAATGGGAGAAGGACCTGGCAATCCACTCCCAAGGCAATCCCAAAAAACAATCAGCCATTGAAAACCCTATTAGGGTCACTATGAGTCAGATACCGACTCAACAGCACCTAACATCATTGATCATTCAGCAGTGTATTATTTAGTCTCCACAAATTTGTAAAATTTCTGAAGTTTTTCTTGTTTTTGAGTTCTAATTTTATTCTGATGTGATCTGATAACATACAGGGGATGATTTCTATTTTTTTGTATTTGTTCAGGCTATTTTTTTATACTAAAATGTGGTCTATCTTAGAAAAAGTTCCACGTGGTGCTGAGAAGAATGTGTGTTCCTCACCAGATGGAATGGAATATTCTGTAAATATCAGTAAGTTCCAGTTTATTTAAAGTGCAAATTAAGTTCATTATTTCTCTGTTGATTTTTTTGTTTTGATGACCTGTCTGTTGGCGAAAGTGGGGTATTGAAGTCTCCCATAATTATTATGTTTAGTCTAATAAGTTCCTTTATTTCTAATAAAGTTTGTTTTATGAAGCTAGGTGCCTCTGCAATTGGGGGATTTACATTAAGTAACTTTATGGTTCCTGGTTGATTGTTCCTTTTAGTAATATGTAACGTCCTTCTTTGTCTCTTCTAATTAGTTTTGGATTGAAGTCTAATCTCTCTGAAATTAGTATCATGATTCCTGCCTTTTTGTTATTCCCCCATTTGGTATATTGTTTTCCACCCTGAATTCTCAACCTCTTACATTTGTTGTGAGTTAGATGAGTCTCTTGAATGGCACATGTCAAGGATTTATGTTTTTTTATCCAATTGACCAGTCTGTGTCTCTTAATTGGTGAGTTAAGACCATTTATTTTGGGAGTAATTATTGAGAGGTATTTATTAATATGCATCAAATCAGTGCTTGTTACTGGTTTTGATTCATATATATCTTGTTTCTTAATTTCTTCTCGCACTAATTGTTCATTTCTTTGATCTCTTTTGTGGAGTTGTCTTACCTCCCCTGTATGTGGTAGTTGATTGAGGATCCTCTGCAATGCTGGCCTGGTGGCTGCAAGTCGTTTGAATAGGGCAATATGGAATGTCTTGTACTTATCATCTATTTTGAGAGATAATTTTGCTGGATAATATAGTCTTGTTTGAAAGTCATTCTTTTTCAGAACTTGGATGACATCTGTCCAGGCTTTTCTAACCTTCATTATTGATGTGGAGAATTCTGAAGTTATTCTAATAGATTTGCCTTTGTAGGTGAGTTGGTGCTTTTCCCTTGCTGCTTTCAGAATGGCTTCTCTGCATTCTAAGTTAAGCATTGGAATTATAATGTGTCATGAGGAGGATCTGTTTTTGTCTACTGTGTTTGGGGTTCTGAATGATTCGGTTGTACAGGTATCCATCTCTTGCTTTAGATGTGGGAAGTTTTTATCCATTATTTCTTGGAATAGATTTCCTAATTCTCTCGTGTTGTTTTCTGCTCCTTCAGGGATTCCCTGAATTGTTAGGTTTCATTTTCTCACTTTGTCTGAAACCTCTTGGAGATCTTGTTGATACTGTTTCATCATTCTTTCCATTTTGGCTGGTGAATAACCAATATCTTGTACTTCTTCCCCTGTACATTAAATCCTCTGTTCAGTTTCATCTAGTCTGGATACTGAAGATTCTATCAAAATGTTTATTTCATTCAGCTTGTCTTGCATCTCAAAGGTGCTTGTTTTTATTTTTAATGTTTTCTAGTTCTTTACAGAATATGGACTCCAAATGAGATATCTTCTCCAAAATTTCAATAGAACTTGCAGTGTTATCTCTGATGTCTCTTAGCATATTATAAGCAAGGTTCTGAATTCTGATTCTGACATATCCAGAAGTCAGGATTGCTTAATATTATCTGTTGAGAGGCTTTGGTCTATGGCATCTTCCCACCCAGGGTGTCCTTTCATGTTTCACCTGCTTGTCTGCTGAGGCTTGCCCATTGCTTAATCTGGGAGTTAGATTCCAACTCCTCCATATGTAAAAAGATTCTCCCTCTGGTGTTCCTTTAAGTTTGGGTGATGATGAGTCGCTAGTGCTTTTCTTTCACTCCCCTGCCCTGTGTGTTTGTTTAGCTTCTGCTGCAAACTTTGCATTGAGCACTATCTCCTTTGGTTTCCCTCCATACCCTGCATTCCCAGCCCCTGATTTGTCTACAGCCTAAACCATGTGTCTTAGGTTGTCAAGTCTGTGGTACTATTACTTTAAGTCTCAAGCCCTACCTGACCCCTAGATGAGCCTTATTCTAGACCAGTTATTCTAGGTCTAGGGAGCCATCAGCTCATGTCACTCTTCACCACGCCCTGGACTCTCCACTCTTCAGTTTCCCTCTCTCCAGTTCTCAGTTCCAATGGGACTGGGGTCCAGAGTAGCAACCATCTCTACTTCTCTACTGGGGGAAGGGGGGGAGAGGATCTGGGGAGAAAAGAAAGAAAAAGCAAAAACCAAAAACCAAAAAGGAAATCTCAAAACAATTAGCCATTGAAAATCCTATGAATAGAAGACAAGCACTGACATAGTGCCAGGCATGGCACAGTGTCACTGAGTGTTTCATTCTGTTGTACATAGGGTTGCTATGAGTTGGATCTGACCTGAAAGCACATAAAAACAACATTCCAAATAAACATAATATTTTGCCTATTCTATCAGCACCAGTGCTCCTTACCCCATATTCTTTCCCAAGTGTGGTAAATCCTAGGTTCTTTTCTTTATCTACCTGTGACTAAAACTTTGACCTAAACTCAATTTCAGGGACATTGACATCCTATTTATCAACCCTCTCTTAAAGAAATTGAGCATATGGATTAGCCTTCAGCTATTTGATGAAGTTACCTTCAGAGAGGGATAGGATTCCCAGGACCTTAAGATAGCCCTTCCCTGGGATACTATCTTCTTGTCATCACCTAGATATGCCTGCCAAATTTAGAGCCTGCAGCCATTGCTCGGTGGCATTTGATCCCATCAGATCTGGGAAGCTAAATAGGGTTGGCTCTGGTTAGTACTTGGATGGGAAACTGCCTGGGAACACCAGATACTGCAGGCTTGGGGGTAGGACCCAGAAACCCACTCCCAAAAATCAATCCACCATCGAAAAACCCTATGAATAGCAAAGAAGCACTGACAATAGTGTTTTACCTGTTGTACATAGGGTCACTATGAGTCGGTTACCAACTCAACAGCATCTAACCTAAACAAGCCACATTTAGAAGAATGGAAGGACAACGAAGGACTTAGAAGGGTATTTTAGAAGAAAAACATAGCCTCATGGATAATTAAATGCTGATTTCCAGTGCTAGAAGTGGAAATCATTAAATTTATGTTAGCTTTCAACATCATCAATGACTCATTAATTTTGCTATCCCAGCTGCAAAACCTATTCTTTTCTCTATGATTTACAGACATTTGAAGATACTCAGAAAGGTGTTGAATTATTCTTGCTAACATGTTAGCCTACAAGCTATATATTAGGTATGCAGGAAGTATGCATTTATTTTATGTGTGATGACTATAACAACCCTTAATATATTTTTTAGGCTTAACTAGATCATGAGAATAAAAAATTCATTTTAATCAACATAGTACTCAAAAAGTATGCTAAAGATAACAGTAACTTAAGCCTGCTGAAAGCCACAGGAAATTGTTATTTGATGATCAATGAGCTATGGCAGTACATGTGAAATACTAAGGGAAAGTCATGTTTAAATTTATTAATGATAGAGTTTACCTGGTTTTATTTCTTCACTCTGGCTATATTCAAGCACATAAGCAAAATTAAGCTGTCAATCAGTACACTAGAGGAAAACCTAGGATAATAGTGTGAGGCCAAAAGAGGTTAAAATATCTGAAAAGTAAAGTGGAATAATGCAAATTCCTTATAAAATTTCAGAGAGCAGATATTTGTGGCACATTATTCTCTGGAAAGAAAAAATTCCATTTTCTAGATAAGCATCAATTATCAATGCCTGCTAAGAATTAGGGACCATAAGACTATGTTTCCATTCTTTCCTTTCATCTTCTTTATTACTATAGGATCCCTGTGGCATGTCCTTGGTTTTCCAGTCCTTTATCTTTCAGTGAAATCATTTTATGTCTTCATTATTCACAACTTAAATGTCAATCTTTTCTCAAGTGAGACTGAAAATGTTATAAACCACACATGGATAAACAACTTTAATGCTATTATTGATGTTGGGTTTGTCTGCATTTAAAATGCTCTTTGTCTTATCTAACTTAAACTATAGAGTTATTCCTGAGGAATTCTCAAGACCTATTTGGCCCCTAGAAATTGAATGTTCAAAATCATTCAAAAATGTTTAATTTGCTTAAACCAAGATTGAGTCAGTACTACTTTTTAAAATATATAGCTTCTTAAATTCTTGGAAAGAAAAGAAAGCAAAACTGGCAGGTTGAATGGACTTTTTGCATTGGAAAATTACCAGGCTTCATCAAGTCTCATCTTAATTCTACCAAAGCTTTCAGCTCTAGACTCTTTAAATATTTTAACAGGAATAGATTTTGAGGCTTTTAAAAAAGTACTTCAGGATTCCTAAAGATATTTTTAGTGATTTCAACATAAATATGATGATTAATGCATGTTAATCCCAGATACTTATCCTCTACTTCTTTCTCCTCAACCCCCTCAAAAAACCTTACCACATTCTATCTGCACTGATTTTGAATTAGTTTAAAATTTTTTAAACTAAGATATTTGAGGACATCAGGAAACTCCCAGCCCTTCAAAGTTGCATGTGATATTTAGCATATTGTGTTTATATATTTCCCTGGGCAATTAGTATTAATTAGTATTGAGAATTAGTATTGACCTCATCTGATCTTAATCAGTACTGATTTGAGAGAATACAAGAAGTAACTCTGCAGAGGGGAAAAAAAAGTACTCAAGGAAGATTACCAGTCTTGCAGAGGACTTCCTTAACTTGGTCCCTATCAAAGCATATTACTAGTCAAAAAAACATCCTGAAGAATTTGGACCAACACAGTTGCTGCAAATTTGGATGTGCTTAATTTTAGTTTTATCATAACACTGTTCACTTGAGATTATTTATGCAATGCATATAACAAAAAACAACACATAATAATGCATGCAATTATTTCTAAAATATCTACAAAAGTAATCTAATGGCTTCAACTCTGAACTTGTGCTTATCTCTTAAGAATTACAATGTAATTTCCCATATTAAGACTTCAAGAAGATAATGTTTTAAAGAAAATTGGTATAATTGAGGAGAGTTCATAAAAATCCCAGGAATGATTGGCTGCAGTAGTGATTTGATTCTATATAGACTACAGAGAGGAAATAAAGCATTCTGAACTTAGTCATTGCTTCCATATGCACAGTCATATTCCCTGTAACTGATACAAATATCACTGGCAGAAATACAAGATGGTAGAAGTATTTCTAATTGACATACTTCAATCAGCAATTGCTCAAAGGTCAGTCAAAAGAAAGAAGCACATCAACTTTTGCTATTTATAAGGGAGCAGAGGTAAAAAAAATAATGCCTTCTTTCCATATAGCACAATATACTAAAAAAGTATAATGTTTTCTTAAATATCTACTTTAATTTTCTTAGGTATACTATGCATAAGTAAAAATATGGTTATCAAAAAATCATCCTATTTTTCTTAGGGGGTTACTGTAGAAATAAAGCAGAAAGATTTTTTACAAATCTTTGTGTTTTACATATTAGCTGCTATGATCTTAGAAGTCTTAACATGTAAACTTTTAATTCCTCTATACTATACATTTTCATAAAATAAAAGCTCCCTCTAGTGGCTGAAGAACCTTTATTTTTTGATTGGAATAACTTTTGCCTCATACCCACTTTAATGAATTATTATCAGTAATTTTCTAATTTTTGGTCTTACACACTTTGTTAATATAGTTTTTTCTGTTACTTTTAATCATACTAGAAATTTTAACATTTAAAAAACATTGATTCATTAAAAACATCAATAATAAACCCATTTATTGCATGTCAACATAAATAACACTGTTATAAAAATAATTATACTTTCAAAACAAAAAGTTAAAGAAGAGATATATTGTTTCATATTTTCCCAAATTTCTTTAGTGTCTCTTTATTCAAGACAGATTACCATAAATGTTTCAATATTAAATCTGTTGCAATATGTTGTTTTGATTGACATATGTAAAGAAATTAGGTCTTACATAGATAAGTAGTTGGGAAAGGAAGGAGTAATTTCATATCCTTTTCAGATAACTGTGGGTATTTTTCTTTAATACTACACCAAAACTTGACAAGTAATAGTTCTTAAAGATAAATTGCTATGTGTAATCTGAAACCTTTATCAATGTACTATATTACATAAAAATGTATTGGTCTATCTTTCATTTTGAATGGATGTTTTACCAGGCCTAAATTTTAACATCATGCACTGTCCACTTGGAAAGTATTGTACTGAGTTCTGAAGATCTTCCAAATGTTGACACATTTCATTATCCAAAAGTTATATTCATTAATATCACCAATTGTCAAAAAAGTCTTTATATATGGGAAAGCTGCCACACTAATAGTGGTAAAGGCTGAGGTATATATCAGTTGGTAGATTGCTTGCTCTGCAACACTCTGATGCACTGGGCTCAATCCGCAACACTGCAGAAATGGCAGAAGAACCTGGCAGCCCACCCCTGAAATAATCCTGAGTAAATCAGCCATTGAAAACCCTATGAAGAGCAGAGAAGCACTGACATGGTGCCAAGCATGGCACAGTGTTGAGAAGTGTTTCATTCTTTTGTACTTAGGGTTGCTATGAGTTGGACCTTAATCAATGACATCTAACAACATCAGTGATATATACAAGTGTTCCAATACTTTTACTTGAAATCTTGAATTTTGTCATTGGAAACAAATAGCTGTTTCTCTTGAAGTGACAGTTTCACTAGGTACATTTTTGAGGAAAGTGGCTATAAAATACTCAAATATGAATAACAATATTTTGTATCTTGTTCATTCTTTCAAGTAAGTATTTTGTTCCATAAAAAGTGGCTAGATTAGCTAGCAACTCAAACAATCCACATGAGTTTTTCCTCAAGATCACTTCTGTACTTTCATGTGAAGGAGAATTGCCTTTTGTGTACTTTCCATTTTATCACACTGGCTGTTACTGTTAGCTGCTGTTGAGTTGGGTCTGACTCATAGTGACCCTATGTACATTATGAGACATTCTCTAATTCTGTTCAAGGTATATGATCTATTTTATGTTTAAGCCCATTATTGCAGCCAGTGTGTTGATCCATCTGGTTAAGGGTCATCTTTTTCTTTGCTTACCTGCCGCTTTCCCAAACATGATGTCCTTCTCCAGGGACTAGGCCCTTCTAAGAACGTGTCCAAAATAAATCAAATGCAGTCTAGCCATCCTAGCTTCCAAGGAGCACTTTGGTTGTACTTCTTTGGGGATGAATCTGTTGGTTTTTTATGCAGTCCATGGTATACTAAATATTCGTTTCCAGCACTATAATTCAAAAGCACTAATTCTTCTCCTGCCTCCCTTATTCAATGTCTAGCATTCACAACCATATGATGTGACTGAAAATACCATGACATGAGTTAGGTGCACCTTCATCTTTAGTGTGACATCTTTACTTCTCAGCACTTTAAAGAGGTCTTTTGCAACAGATTTTCCCAGTAAAATGCATCTTTTAATTTCTTTACTGCTGCTTCTGTAGGTGTTGGTTATAAAACCAAGTAAAGCAAAATCTTGGACAACCTCAATCTTTTATCCATTTATCATGAAGCTGCGTACTGACTCAGTCACAAGGATTTTTGTCTGATGAAGTTGAGGGGCAATCCATACTAAAGGTGGTGTTTTTTGATCTTTACCAGTAAATGTTTCAAATCCTATTCACTCTCAGCAAGCAGAGTTGTGCCATCTGCATAATGCAGATTGTTAATGACTCTTCTTCCAAACAAGATGCTGCATTCTTCATAAAGTCCAGCTTCTCAGATTATTTACTCAGTATAGAGATTGAAGAGATATGGTGAAAGGATACAGCCCTGATATACACCTTTCTTGAGTTTAAACCAGGCAGTGTTTCCTTATTCTGTTTAAATGTGTCTGTAAGTTTGCCATACCATGGGGCCTTGTGTGTTGCTGTGATGCAGAAGGGTTTGCCACTGGTATTACAGATACCAGCAGGATCACCCATGGTGGACAGGTTTCAGCTGAGCTTCCAGACTAGGGAGAAGGTTATGGATAAGCTCCTCTGGAAACAATTAGCCATTGAATACCCTATGAATAGCAGAGAAACACTGTCAGACAGGGTGCCAGGAAGTGTGCCCCCTCTCTCAGGTTGGAAGGCACTCAAAAGATGACTGGAGAAGAGTTGCCTCCTCAAAGTAGAATCTCCTTTAATGAGAATGGAGTAAAGTCCCAGGGATCTTCATTTGCTGATGTGGCATGATTCAAAATAAGAAGAAACAACTGTAAGCATCCATTAATATTAATAACTAGAACATGGAGTATATGTAGTATGAATCTAGGAAAATTAGAAATCATCAAAAGGGAAATGGAATGCATAAGCATTGACATTCTAGGAATGAGTGAGCTAAATGGGCTGGTGTGGGCCATTTTGAATCAGATAATCATATAGTCTACTATGCCAGGAATGACAGATTAAAGATAAATGGGGTTGCATTCATCATCAAAAAAGACATTTCAAGATCTGTCCTAAAGTACAATGCTGCCAGTGATAGAATAATATCCATCTGCCTACAATGAAGGCCAGTTAATATGACTATTATTCAAATTTATGCACCTACCACTAAAGCCACAAATGAAGATAGGGAAGATTTCTACCAGCTTCTGCAATCTGAAATAGATCAAACATGCAATCAGGATGTACTGGTGATTATTGGTGACTAGAATGTAAAAGTTGGGAATAAAAGAAAGTGGCTAAATAGTTGGAAAATATGGCCTTGATGACAGAAATGATGCTGGAGTTCCCATAATAGAATTTTGTCAGACCAATGACATTTTCATTGTCAATACTTTTTTCACCAACATAAATGGTGACTATACACATGGAAGTTATCACATGGAACATACAGGAATCAAATTTCATCATAATGCATATTAAAAGATCATATTCATGGGTTGAAATTTAATATAATCAGTAATTTTTATTGCCTCATCAAGGGCAATAAGTAAAATCAGCCTGTACATCATCTCTGTCTTCCTTTTCTTAATATGATATGAATGCATGGCTATCAGTTTGGTGCCATTGCCTTGATGCATGCTAAGGCACCAGCAATATTACTCACTGCTGATTTTTGCACCATCAAGGCAAATGTCAATATAACAAAAAATATGACGCTCTTGGCAGTGACAAGTAGATTCATGAGCCTGTGGGTTATACTTTAGAAATGTATATCCCCCCTATATTTCTGCAAATTTTGATCCAACAATGTGATAACAGACTAAAACACTCACATGTCACAGGTTATAAAAAAACAGATAAGTATATGGTGTTCCATTAGACCCTATAAAAACAGGTATATTTTGAGAGATGCTATTTGAGTATTCAGATTAAGTAAAACTTTATTAAATGTTGTAGGCATCAGATCTCATCAGATCTTAGAAGCTAAGTAGGGTTTGGCCTGGTTAATTCTTGAATGGGAGATCTCCTGGGAGTACCAGGTGCTATAGGCTTGGGAGAAGGATCCAGCAGCCCAGTCCTGAAACAATCAACCATTGAAGACCCTATGAATAGCAGAGAAACACTGACAATGTTGGGCATGGCATACTGTCAGGTAGTGTTTTGTTCTGTTGTGTATAGGGTCACCAAGAGTTGGATATGATTCAATGGCATTTAACAACAACAACATAGGAATACAACATGTTTAATTAACTGACTCAGCAATCTAGTAAACCATGCCACTTCCTGAGTTAGTTAGAAACCACAATCACAAAGAGAAGCACCAAATGCCAAATATTTATACCTTACTTAGGGAAAGCCTGCAGCCATAGCCCTGTGGCATCTGATCCCATCAGATCTCGGAAGCTAAGCAGGGTCGGGCCTGGTTAGTACTTGGATGGGAAACTGACCACCCGGGAACACCAAGTGCTATAGGCTTTGGAGACAGACCTGGCAACCCACTCCCAAAAATCAATCTGCCATTGAAAACCCTATGAACAGCACTGACAATAGTGTTTCCACCGTTGTATGTTGGGTCACTATGAGTAGGATAGCACCTAGCAACAACAACAACAACAACTTAGGGAACACACAGAAGGATATGATTGATTGCTCCTTTGGGTCCATTTCCAATCTCTTATTTCTCCTGAAACTGAGTTCTGACCAACACAGGAGAGGTAGTAGCAGTAACTGGTACAGGGTCTTGTGAGAACTAAGTAAAATTAATGACTGTAGCAAGAGCAGAATGAACATCTTACTATATTCCTGTTAAGCAAGGACTCTTGAGTCATGATCACAAAAAATGTTGACTGGACTTCCTTTGTTGTTGATACGGAAAATTCAAAGCAAGACTTTGTAGTTACTGATAGGAAATTTGAAACTTTCATTCCTAAACCATTATTATACTATACCCATGATATTATCTATGGTAAATTTGCTAGGACATGCTTCTGGTCAGTACACCAGGAGGATACCTGTGGTTATGTATCAATGGCAGAATAATATACAAAACAGCTCATGAAAACAACACAGGATGTCATATTTGAAGAATGCACATCATGTTTGCGTTTTTTCATGTAGGAATTTATTGAAAATAACACAGTAATTTGTAAGAATTATAGTAAAAGCCCACTGTTTTTTTAAATAACAAATCTAAGAATTTTAATGCATTATGCAAATTTAATATAATAAGTAGGATTAAAAATTGGATTCATTGATGTTGGTCTAAAATAAGTTTTCCGAGAATCTTCATAAAAATAATTTTGGTATAGATGCCTGTGTAAAGTAATACATAACATAGGCAATTTCTACTTTGACTTGTCTCTTTGTAAAGGTAAGTGTGGAAAAAGTTGCACTTAAACTTAAGAAGCAGGTGAATTGGCATTTGCTAATGAGATGTGATATGCTTTATTTTAATGGATAATAAAATATTGATAGCAACATATTCCAGAAATTTGGGAATACTACCATTTTAATTAATATCAATGTGAAGTGAAATCAAATTTATTCTCAAAGATATTCTTATTTATGCTTCTTTTTTAATTAAAATGATTGAGGGCTTTGACTATTTTGTTGTTATTGTTGTTAGGTGCCCTGGAGTCATGTCCGACTCGTAGTGACCCTATAGGTTTTCAATGGCTGATTGTTTGGGGATTGCCATGGGAGTGGATTACCACATCCTTCTCCCATTTGACTATTTTGGTACATATAATATTGCTCAAATTTATAAGGTAATTACTCAATGTGCAGTATTAAGACTGAAACAGTAAAAAGTTTAATGAGTTGAGTTATATAATGAAAGCTTAGATGCAATTGCTTTCGAAAGCAGATAACTATACATTAATTAGGAAAAATCATATGTTATATTGCTACAGGGAGGAGATAATTAATAGAATAGTCTTTATTTCAAGAAAATATGGAAACACTGATTATAGTAAATACCTATTAAGATTTTAAATTGAAAATTTACATATTTAATAATATGGAATCTATTAAGAGTAAATTGAATTTTTAAAACTTCTCTTTAGATCATAAGTCTTTAAAAGTTAATATTCTTATCCTTATTTGACTTGCATGTATAGCAGGAAATAGTCCAGTTTTATACTTAATACACAACTCTTTAAACATTTAAATATAAATACAGGAAAACTATTGCTCTTTCACAGTATTTTACTTAGAGCTGTAGCTCTGTGAAATGCCTTAGACCTTCTGAACTGCCCTAGCATCTGCTCCCAGGAGGAGGCAAAGCCCAGGGAAGGAGAGGTAAGTGAACATGTAGGATGGTAAGGTATTATGCTGTTGACTGCTTACATGCTAATAGAACCTAGAGATGTCCATAGAAACATCTCTGCTCCCTGGTAGCTGAGACATAGCTGTCATTGATGACCAAGTGCAATGAAATAAGAGAATAGCGATCTTCAGAATGATATGCTAACTGGCAAGTAGGAGGCAAAAATGAGAATCACATCATAAAACATTGGTTCTTATATCATGGTGAACCTAACACTGATCTGAGATATGACTAACAATAGACAATTCAGAGTCTCATCTCTAAACATGCAGATTTAGAAGAGCTAGAGCTGGGATTTAGCTCAGTTGGTAAAGCACCGCTCTGCAGTCTTTGAGGTCCTGAGTTCAATTCCCAGCACTGCAAAAACGGGAGAAGGACATGGCAATCAACTCCTGGGGCAATCCCCAAACAATCAGCCATTGAAAACCTTATGAGGGTCGCTATGAGGTGGACATGACTCAGTGGCACCTAACAACAACAACAACAACAGGGCTAGTGAAGCTGACTTTTTGCAAGTAACCTAGTGGATGCTGGTGAAGGTAGTTTCTTTGATCACACTGTAAGAAATCCTTTCACAGTACACATATTGGCTCCAGAGGAAAAGAAATCTCAAAAAGGTAGTATGCTTAAAATACTTGAAGCTTATAAGATACTCAAAGTACAAATAAAGTTGCCTAGGACATAGATTTAAGCAGTTAATGTGTAAAAACCTCTTACAATGGAAGTGACTTGTCAATCAGACACATCCTTGTATTACTAAAATATTATCCAGTGTAATGAATTAAGTAGTAACCTTTGGTTAAAAATATTTCATATTCCTTTGTGTTAAAATTGTTCATTTTTTAATGTACAACACAAAACACTGAAAGGTATAGTACTATACTTATCTTTGGGCCAAAATTGTTGAACATTTAAGCAGAAAATTAAATTTGCATTAAATATTGCTTGCCAGGGCTCTTCTCCAATTTCTATTTCATAAATATAAAAGTCTATCTATGGAAAAAGTTCTCTAACGATATTTATACTTTTGAAGATGGATTTCTTTGAGGTCCTAGGGGTATTTCTGGCGTTTATGTCAGTTAGTATAGCACTACTCCACACTTTTTGAGGACCTATTTTCCATCTCCAATACTGCAAATCTGAGAGGAGGATGTGGCAGTCCACTTCTGAAAACAAACAGCCATTAAAAACCCTATCAGGGTCACCATGAGTCAGATCCGACTCAACAGCACCTAACAATAACAGCAGGAGAGAACCCAATTGCTGAGTCGAAGGAAAGCTTGTAAGTGAACCTATTCTCTTTTTATCACTGTAGTTAAGGAAACAGTGAATCCATAATAGAATGGTCAGGGAAAAAATAATACCATACTTTCCACAGAAGAGTAAAATTTAACTCCAAACTAAAATGTTGTTGTTGTTGTTAGGTGCCATCAAGTCAGGTTTGACTCATAGTGACCTTATGAACAACAGAACAAAACACTCCTTGACACCATGCCATGGCTGGCATTATGTCAGTGCTTCTCTACTATTCATAGGGTTTCCAGTGGCTGATTGTTTTCCGGAATGCTTTGGGAATGGAGTGCCAGATCCTTCTACCACCAAACTAAAATACTCATATCTAAAGTAACCTCCACATTTTAAAATACCAGGTAGGTGATAAAGTTCCTGAGGATACTCAGTACATTTACTATATAAAAGCTACTCAGTAAATGAATGGAAGACCTGCCTTTACTTTGTGCTAGGGGTCAAGGAGAGATTGGTCATTCAAGAAAAAGTTTGGAACTCTAGATATATTTTTCAGAGAGGAAAGAAATCAAATAACTAACCTTTTCTATAAGTTACATAAGGACTCTGGAGTAAGGAACTTCTACTAAAATGGCATTTCAAGCTTTCAAATTCAGTTGTATTGTAAAAGGCAAAAAAAAATATTTTTTAAAATGCTGTTTGTAGAAGAGATGTATTCATTTACTCACTACATGCTTTTCTCTTCCTCTTTGGCACTCAGAAAGTCTAGTTTCTCAGGTTGTTTGCATATATATAAAGCCTTTATACAGTAAACATTTATTACATATATGTTTAATTAGTGATAGGATTATATTATCCCACAATTTTCAGTGCTAAGTATGTTTAATGGAATTTTTCATCTATTTTCACCTATATAAACTCAAATTCTCAAAGTCCCCTGAAAAAAATACAGTTTTGCAACTGTTTTACTTCCAGATTGTAAATGTCCCAGCAGGTTGAATATGATCATTCAGACAAAGACACCAAAATTAAATTTTCAGGCTGAATAATAAAGAAATAAAGAAATGGAACTACCAGTTTTATTCACTGAAACAAATACTGCTATTTAAAACAGTCAGACAAGAATGCAAAATTATTCATACTAGGCTGTTAATCAAAGTACTATTTATCATGACAAAAAAACAATAAAAATATTTGTGTGCTCATTCATAAGGAAGTCGTTAGCCAAGATATATAGCTTTCAAATAATAAAATCTTGTACAATTCTGATCATCATTTGCTAAGATAGAAATATATAATATTTTAAGGAAAACAATGATAGCCAGAGTGTGTTTGAATTTTCGTCTCTGGGATGGTGTGTTTGAAAGGACATACACAAATATATGAAGAGTTGGTACTTCTGCATGGAAGGATCATGATTGATTTAAATTACTCTCTTTGTTTTTTATAGTATCTCAACTTAAAATAAATATATATATTTCTATAGTACTATTTAAAAATAAACTTATTTTCAAATTGCTATTACTTAAGGATACTGCAGGCAAAAATATTTTCTATGGCCATAACTCCCTGCAGCGGTAGCCCTGTGGCATCCGATCCCCTCAGATCTCGGAAGCTAAGCAGGGTCGGGCCTGGTTAGTACCTGGATGGGAGACTGCCTGGGAACACCAGAAGCTGTAAGCTTGGGAGAAGGACCTGGCAACCCCCTCCCAAAAATCAATCTGCCATTGAAAACCCTATGAACAGCAGAGAAGCACTGACAATAGTGTTTCCCCTGTTGTACAGAGAGGGTTGCTATGAGTCGGATACCGACTCGACGGCACCTAACAACAACAACAATGGCCATAACTAAATGAGTACACAGTTGACTAAGTATTTAAGTTATTTTACTTTAAATTCAGTGTTCTGCTTTGAAAGTTAATAGTATTTTATCTTTGCTCACTGACTAAGTAATGTTATTCACTAACACATGATCAGATGGCATATTGGCTGTTTCAGTGAGGTAGATTCCCACTTAAGAGTATTTCTTCTTTACCTTCCTTCAGGCAAATTTGGGACAAACTAATACTTATGCTTAGACTAATACTAAATTCTCCCAGAATAGTTGGATTTCTTTTTTTTTTTTTTTTTGCCGTACTGGGGGTTGAACACAGGGCCTTGTGCCTGCATGCTCTGCAAGTGCTGGACCACTGGGCTGCACCTCAGCCCATTTTTTTTACTTTTTGAGACAGAGTCTCGCTAAATTACGCAGACTACCTCTGGTCTCGAACTTGCGATCCTCCTGCCTCTGCCTCCCGAGCCACTGGGATTACTGAATAGTTGGATTTCTTATTAGTGTTTTTAAACTAACATTACTTAATGAAATTTTTGTCTAAAATCTAAGAATAATAGGGAAGAGTCTTAAACTTTAAAAATTGAACCAGTATAAACTATTTTAGAAAGGTAAAAACAGATGCTTGTCTGATGTTTCAACAAATGCACTGGAATAAATATATATGTAATAGCAAAACAGAGAGGAAAAACTATCAGTTTTTATTTCCCACCATATAAAATTGTCTACAGCCACACTACCCTGGCATCCAGTCTCCTCAGATCATGGAAGCTGTGCAGGGTTAGGCCTGGTTAGTAACTTTATGAGAGACCACCTGGAAATACTAGGTGCTGTAGGCTTGGGAGAAGGACCTGGCAGCCCACTCCTGAAACAATCAGCCTTTAAAACCCCAATGAATAGCAGAGACATACTGACAATAGTGCCAGGCATGGCACAGTGTCAGGGAGTGTTTTGTTCTAGTATACATGGGGTTGCTATGAGTTGGACCCAATTCAAGGGCACCTAACAACATCATATAGTAAATATCAGGCTGAAGTATACTGTTAAAGACTTATATTTATTAATACATAATCTAAAATTATAACTTATCTAGAATAAAAAATAGGAGATCTCTGAGGTAGGCAAAAATTTCTTAGGCCAAATAAAATAAAGTTGAAAAAAACCTGACAAATTGGACTTCATTAAAATTATAACTTCTGCTTTTTAAGAAAAACTATCAAGAAAATAAAAAGTCATAGAGTGTCAGGAAATACATATAGTCCATGTAATGAGAAAAGAGGCAATAAATAAAAGTTTAAAAACCCTTAAAACTGAATAATAATAATAACCCCACATGTCTGTCAGTTTGCTATACTGTGGTGGCTAAGATTGAGGTTGTCCAAGATTTTGCTTTATTTGGCTGTACTATCAACCCCTTGGAAGAAGCAGTCAAGAAATCAAAAGATTCATTGCATGGGGAAATGTTGTTGCAAAAGAGCTCTTTAAAGTGTTGGAAAGTAAAGGTGTCACACTGCAGATGAAGGTGTCCCTGACTCATACCATGGTATTTTCAGTCACATCACACAGTTGTAAAAGTTGAACATTGAAAAAGAGAGACAGGAGAAGAATTGATGCTTTTGAATTATGGTGCTAGAGATGAATACTGAATATACCATGGACTGCCAGAAGAACCAACACATCTGTCCTAGAAGAAGTGCAACCAGAGTGCTCCTTCCAAGTTAAGATGGCTAGAGTACATCTGAAATATTTTGGACATGTTACCAGGAGGGACAAATCCCTGGAGAAGGACACCATGTTTTGGAGAGTGGCAGGGCAATGAAAATAAGGAAGACCCTTAACTAGGTGGATTGACACAGTGGCTGAAACAATAGGATTAAACATAAAAAAGATTGTGTGACTGGCACGGAATTGGGGAGTGTTTAATTGTGTTTTACATAGGATCCCTATGAATTAGACCCAACTTGGTGGCAACTAACAACAACAGTAATAAGGAAATCAACTCAATTAAAAATGGACAGAGGAATTGAGCGCTTTAGCTGAGAAGATGAACTCATGGACAAGAAACACAGATTTGTCAAAACTCACCAAGATGTATAGTTAAAATGTGTGCATTTTACTATATGTAAATTACATATCACTCAAGTAATTAAAAATAGATTCTTGGCTATGGGGATTAGAAATAAGGGAATTTCACACATCAGAATCACTGGGAAGGCATCTTAAAATAGATTGTTGGATCCCACTCCAAGTTTTCTGATTCTGTAGATGTGGGGTGATATCCCAGGAATTTGTACCTCTAAGAAGTTCTCTGGTGATTCTAATATTGCTGATCCAGACATAACACTTGAAGAACCTTTGCTTTATAGGTAGACAGAAATGATTCCTAAATTGAGACTTTAGGAAGGTAAATTTCAGACATAGCATGATAGCTTTGCTGTAGTCGTATACAGAGTGATCATTAAACTTGAAATTCATACATATGACTCTCATTTTAGTGGAATGGACATTTAGAGTTTTGAGTAACTTGCCAGAAAAAATAAAAGTGAGTTTATTTGTTTGCTTTCATAGGTTCAAAAAAGTCCCTGGAAATTTAAAGAGTTGGCAAATATGCTGAAATTAAATGTGCATATGTGTGTGTGTGTGTATGTGTGTGTGTGCACTCTTTTATGCCCCTAGAGATAGATAAAGTTTTCCTCAAATTTCCAAGTGAGTATAATCAGAAAAGATTCAGAAGGACAAATATAACTGTATAAGCATCATTTCAGTTTTTAATTTTCACTTAGATAAACAGTAGTTGCACATGGAAGCCTACAACTTCATTTTTTATTTATGCTGAGCACTCAGAAGTTTTAGATGTAATACTTGGCATAGATATTATATAGGTCACCAACTGTGAAGAGGAATGAATTAGGATGTATCATTAAAATAATAACAAGAAAGAGCTCCTGAGAGTTGTAAAATATTCTAGAAGTGTAATTTTTTTCAAGTAAGATTAAAATGAAGATATTCTTAACACTATGTTATTATATCTCTTCCATCCCTCACTATTCGTGGTTCCAGTGTAATTACAGGAAATTTTTATATAAATGAATAGCTATATTGTGTGGCTTGGGTAACATTGAACAACAGGGCATTTATGGACATAAGAGCATTTTTATTTGTGCAAATAAAATTTTATGCATAGAATATGCAAACATTACTCATTGTTAGAATTATTTATAAGCATTTCAACAGAACTGCTATACCTGATATTAGAATGTGGCACTTCTCTCTATTCATTGTCTCTATAATTCTCTGTAAAAAATAAAAGATGTATTTTCAGTCTTCTGTGTTGGTCTATATCCTAGACATATATTGAGAGCATCATTTTAGTTTCTCAACAAATGACTAGAAAGCTTGTCACATTTAATTACTATCAAAAAATATAAAAATGCAAATATTCATAGAGCTCAACTATTAACATATTTAGTGTACCCATTTCATAGTAATATGGTAAATGTCTTCAAATATGTAGCCCATTATTGTTTTGTGACTTAGAGATGAGTAGAAAACAATTTGGTTGTAGCCTATTCCAGCTACTATTAATTCTTTCGTGCTCTATTTTATGAAAAGGTCTGACTTTAATTTAATGCATGTTTTTCAACAGGTTACAGTCCATGGTCTAAATATGTACATTAAGCTCTTTAAGAAGAAAAAAGGCAATTTTTCTCTTATCTGAATTTTGTTTCTTTCCCTACTCTAAATGGTTGCATAAAATCCCCTTGCAGAATGATATTCTTTTCTCTCTCGTCTTGTCTGAGCTGTTGCTAACAGCATTTAATTTGGGAAGTCTATCTCTGAGTTTACTGCGCCTCACTGGTTTCAGCTCAATTGTTTCTCCAGCCAGCAGAGCATTTCATTTCTCGTGAAGGTCACTGCAGGCTGCCAAGGCTTTGAAAACATACCATCTTTTCATTCATGCTGCAGTCTAACCCTGCAGTGCCATTAAGAGAAATGGAAGCAGGCATGTGACTTTTTCTATTAACAATTATTGAATTTATTGTAATAAAAAGTGAATTAGGCCATCAGTGAGCAAGGATCCTCTATAACCCCACTTTTTTCAAGGCAACAGAAGTTATTTTTATATCTTAGTAGTTTTCCTGGGTACAAATAATTATTTGTATAAATTATACCATGTCATCTGCTTTTGGAAGTTACTCTTCCAACCATATCGCTACCAGTTGCAGTAAATCGGTGATGCGGGAAGCAGCCCCAGTCTAAGGACACTCATAAAGCAAACATCACATTGGCCATCTGTTGGAGGAGAGATGGCATTAAATGTAATGTGGGCCTGGAACACATCCAGTATTGTTTATTCTGTCACATATCAGATGAGCACTGAAATCAAATTGATGATTTTTAATTCTAAGGGGACAAGAAATGGAGAACAGGAAAGGAAGATGATTTCATACCTATCAAGAGTGCTCAAGTAACAACTTGATCCAAAAAGTGAAAAAGTAAATAAAAGCAGATGATTTTAGAGGAAGAATAACTGACATATGCAAACCACATATTTACATTATTAGGCTACAAAGTTCATTCAAATGTTACTTATATGCTTTGCAGCTATTATTGCTTATAAAGTTAAGTTCTCCTACATGAACAAGTTACCCAAATCATCAGTACAATTTATTTTCAACACTTTAAGGCAAGAACAGTTATTTTTCTCTAGTGCCAGACATGACACAGTGTCAGGGAGTATTTTGCTCTGTTGTACATAGGGTAGCTATGAGTCAGACCTACATTGATAGCATCTAACAACAAGAACATATTTAAATAAGTTAAAATGTTTTAGACCATTTTATATGCCAATGTTTCTGATTGGTTTATATAACACAGAAATGTACTATGAATCCTGACAGTTATTTTTGTTGTTGTTTTTAAGTTGTAGAGCAATGAAATTGCTGCATAGTAGTTATATAGTTAGTTTGGGATATGATATCTTCCTCTTAAAAACAAATTCTTCCAATGTGTTTTAATAGGAAACTTGGTAAAGTTTGATTCAAAGATCTGATTTAATATTTTAGATTTTTCAATTATTAATGAGGTAGTTTTGTGAAAGTAATCTAATTTCCCCAATTCTCAGTCCTTTTGAAATGTGAAAATATCAAGATGGGAATTTATATCTGATATCTTTGTATAGCTACACCTTCTTAAAATACAAATAATTTTATTTCCAATTGGGCAAAGTATATAGGTCAATCTTGGAGGAAATATACCTTGATGATTGGTCATATTCTTAGGTAGTTGTGTCCTCTTTCTCCCCAAATGACGTCTTCTCATTACATTACTAACCGAGTCAGCAGTTAACATCCTTAGAGTAAACTGAAGCATTGTAGTTCAGTAACAGATCTCCCTTAAGAATAAAGGTACCAACTGAAATTCAAAGCAATGTTATAATAGTCTTAAAATTACATTTTGGGAGTAGGACCCGGTAACCCACTCCCAAAAAAAAACCAGTCATTGAAAACCCTATGAATAGCAGAGAAGCACTAACAATAGTGTTTCGCCTGTTGTACATAGAATCGCTATGAGTTGGATACTGACTCGATGGCATCTAACAACAACAAAATTACTGTAAAAAATTCATTCTTCAGTGTTTTTGACATTATCAATGCATATAATATTTGAATACAATGTTGTGATATTTTATTCTAGGTTTAATGAGAAAACCATTTCATGTATCCATCTGTTCACTTAATAGATGATCACTGAGTATCGATAGTAGTAGCCTTGATACTACCTAGTTGGGAATAAAAGTGACATGGTATCTGCCTTCATAGAGCTTATGTTGTAGTTGGGGAGTGATGATATTAGGTACACTGGAATACTCACAAATTCGCCTAAGGGCTCTCAAAGAACTACGGGCTCCTGATGATATCTGTGTGGGGGGTGAAGGGTGGAGAAAAGTCATGGGGAGAGGTGGCTTACTTTAGATGGAATGACTAGTGATCTTTTGGTAATATATTTTGATACCACCAAAATCTATTAAAACACAAATAAGGAAGAAAAAGCAGGATGTCCTCATTAATATCACTGTTAATTCAAATGTTCAAATAGGAATACTTTATTAGACAGTGAGTTTTTCTCCATTTGAAAGTTTGAACTATCATCTTGTACAAATATAACTAATAAGGGTTAAGTCCATTGCAGTGTGAGCAGATGCCACTCTGGATTCCCTACCTTGACCCGTCAAGGCTCATTAATCTCTACTGTTTAACACTTGCTACTCATGGCTTCCCTTTCTAGGGAGTGAACTATACCTTATCCACTTCATGTCTGGTCTATAACATAAGGTAATTAGAAAAAGGTGTAATGTTTACACTAGCCAAAAATGTAGCACATATTTAAAAAAAACTTAGAAATGCTTCAAAACAAGTTCAATCTTTTTCTCACTGATTTCAAAATCTATGTGGATTTTTTTCCCTTGCTGTTCTGGAGGTTGAACCTAGGGCCTCACGCTTGCATGCTTTGCAAGTGCTGGACCACTGAGCTGCATCCTCAGACCATTTTTTTTTCTTTTTACTTTTTGAGATAGGGTCTCACTAAATTACACAGACTGCCTCTGGTGTCTATCCTCCTGGCTCCATCTCCTGAGCCTCTGGGATTACAGGCATGGGCCATCATGCTTGGCTGGATTATTTTTCTAATTTAACTTTCTACTTATTACAGGAGTATTCCAATTGATATTTTCCACCCTCCATTCACCTATTTTCCAGGTTCTAAGACTCTTTAAGCAGGTATCTTTAATAAGTGACCACAAAGAACTTCCCTAGGCAAATTTATAATAGTCAAATGGAGGTTATTGATTTTGCTAACCTAAGCTCTACACACCATCACTTCCTGTTTTGATATACAAATCCATTCTGTCGAATTGCTTTTCCTCTACTTATGGATAACTAATTGCATTCTACTCCCATCTCCCTCTTGAAAGTTATATCTAAGTTAGAGTATCCAGGATCTTGGTCAAAAATAAGGGCTCTGGCATCAGCAAATGCCCATTTTGACCTCTTACTACCTATAGGACCATGGTAAAGTAAACAAACCTCTTAGGGAAAGAGAAGCACTTATTTTATCAGGGTGTTATGAGGATTAACTAAAAAGAAACTCAATACTATGCTTGTACCCACCAAGTGTTCAATACCTATTGTTGTTGTTAGGTGCCGTCAAGTCGTGTCCAACTCATAGCGACCCTCATAGGGTTTTCAATAGCTCACTGTTTCGGGATTGCCTTGGGAGTGGATTGCCACATCCTTCTCCCATTTTTGTGGTGCTGGGAATTGAGCTCAAGACCTCAGAGACTGTAGAGCAGCATTCTACCAACTGAGTTCAATACCTATTAGCTATTTTAATTCTACAATCATTTTCCAAAACTGTCTGAAATATCAATTTTTATCAGCTCTTGTCTGTAGACAAGAGTTCTGGGGTAGAGCTCAGTTTGTAGAGTGCTGCTCTGTACTCTCTGAGGCCCCGAGTTTGATTCCCAGCACCACAGAAACAGATGGACCGGGAACCCACTCTTGAAACAATCTCGAAACGATCAGCCATTGAAAACCCTCTGAGTAGCAGAGAAGCACTGAGATAGGGCCAGGCATGGCACAATGTTGGGGAGTGTTTCATTCTGTTGTACATAGGATCACTATGAATGAGACCCAAATTTGACAGCACCTAACAATAACAACAATCACCCCAAGGAGAAATATGACATAGGTAATCCTATCAATATGGCAATATTTTTTGCTTTGCTATATTTGTTTTCAAAAAATGAAAAAAGAAAAACCAAAATCCCAAACAGTAGCCATCCACAAAAATATGATTTAAATATTCATTTGTATTTATGTGGCTTCTATTAAATATGATAAATTTAAGAATTCAGTCTGTTTGATTTTCTTAATATTAATACATGTCTTCTGGATTATCAAATTTATGTGCATCATTATGCAACTCTTGTGAGTTACATAAACTCCTCTCCTTTGGGTTCAAAGATGTTACTTCAGGGAGAGATCCTGATGATAAATATAGCTTAAAAGAATGATTTGTACCTTGAAATTTTATTGTAAACTTGACTCATGTATAGTATAACTTCTGGGTACTGGCTGTCATTGATATTTTTGAAGTCTGTGGTTATAATCTTGGAAACCGTACTTTAGAGATCTTAGTTAAAAGACGATGCATTTTCTCATTCTTCAATTCTGTTCTATTTTTTCTTCTGATATCCTGCAGTGTGTGTGTGTGTGTGTGTGTGTGTGTGTGTGTGTGTGTTTGTGTGTGTATGAGCACAAGAGGGAGGGAGAGCGAGAGTGAGTGAGAGTGAGAGAGAGAGAGAAAATGCTTAATGTTAATTTTCCAGAGATTATACTTCTTGCTTTTATATATTGGAAGTCATTTCATATTTTTATTTAAAACTCTTACCTTTTTTTCTTATGATGGAATAATTTTCCACTGTACAAGCAGGTCTTCTTTTTATCAGTTCTTATTAATGAACATTTAGTTTCTTTCCAGTATCTTGTTACCATGAACAATAGTCCATTAACATACTTAGTTCCTTGGCATACATGTTGTCATGTTAAGTTTTTTAGGATCTGATTCTTATTTTTCTGTTAGTGGCTCCAACATTATCCTGATTTAGTTTAGGGCCTCATTATCTTTCTTACTCTTCTTCATGATAATGGATGGCATATCACATTCAGCCAATTTTTTATTTGCATCCAACCTTTTATCAAAGGGGAGGGAGTGGTAGTAATAATAACAAGAAGATAAGTAGTAAAAGTTGTTATTAAATGCATATAAGACATTCCTTAGGAAATATAAAAAATTTTGGTGGGACAGGTACTTTGTAAATGATTCCACTGTTCTTGGGACTTTGTATACATTATCTTTTAATTCTTACAGATAGGTTTATTATGTCCATTTTTCAGATGAAGACATTAAGACTCAGGGCAAATTAGAATTTGACCAATGTTACAAAGTAAGTACTGAGGCTAGGCTATTTACTTAATTTCTAAACTCATTCTGTATCTTCAAATCTCTAAGTTCCTTTCTCTTTCCTCCTCCTCCCTTCATCCTCCTACTTCTCCTCCTCCTCTTCATCTTCTTTTCTCTCTTTCTCTCTCCCTCCATCCTTCCCTTCCTCTCTCCATCCCTGTCTTTCTCCTCCCCTCCTTCCCTTCCTTCTTTTTTTTAAGGACAAAGTTTCTTTATGTTTCTCAGCCTGGCCCTGAATTCCTGGGTTCAGATGATCCTTCTGCCTTGTCCTAAATAGCTGGAGTATAGATATACCTGTCTTCCCATGTTTCTTCATTTGAAAGTTTGAACTATCAACTCTCCCACATGTAACTGGTGAGAGTTAAGCCCACTGAAGTGTGAGCAGATGGCACCATGGATCCCCTACCTTGCCACTGCATCTGGTTTACCATGTTTCTCTAATGCATGATATTAGTTGTTTTATGCTTACTCATGTCTTCTCAACCTATCTTCATCTATTCCATGTCCACTCATTCAGGGAGGCTAATGAAATGACCTCCTATAGGGTCTTCTCACTTTCTGTCATTCCCTTAACTCTCTGGATAACTTCATTCCAACATTAACTTGGTTGCATCATGAGACAGTTCTTTCAATCTACTACTCATATTCCACCAGGTAGACCTACTTCTCTTGTCCCTACTTGATATTACCTCCAAAATGGTGGCAATACCAGGGTATATGTGAAGTGAGGCAGAGTAAGGGAGGGGCTCATTAGGTTTGCTTCAACTGAGCAGCTTTATTTTTATCTGATTTATGTATGATGGATTTGGGTGCATAATGTTTCACTTTGGAGAAAAAAATTGCATAGTTAAAAAGAAAACTATTAATACTATAGAAATACCAACTCTGTAAGGACAGGAATGGTTTTGTCTTCTGTTCGCTGAAGTATCCCCCATGCCTGGAATAGTGCCTAGCAGTTGCGCTCAGTAATTACTTTTTGAAGTAATGAATGAGTTTAATTTTGGCTGCATGTTTGCACTAATTAAGACATTGGGTAATTTATTCAACCATTGAAACATTCTCCTGCACCATGTCCAATCTTCTACCTCCACCCAAGACCACTGTGGAAATTAAAATGTGAAGTACCTAGCAGTGTCTGAAAATTCTAACTTTTGGCTTTATTGTTCTCTCTATATTGAAGGTATTTGCTATTTTATAAACCTTCTCTTACTAAGAATTTCCTGTCTTCTTTCCCAGTTAATTTTGTCTTCGTTATTACATTTAAGATATTTTTTCCCTCAACCTTTCTCAATTAATCAGCTAAGGGTAACAGCTCTGCCTCTCAACTATAGCCTTTCTGATTCTGTTTGGACTCAATACTTTCTGGCTTGAGTTACTGCTCTCATGGATCACATACCCTACAAAATTGTAAGCTAAGAAAAGAGATTCCATCCCACCATCCATTTATTGTCTCCATTCATTTAATGGTTGTTATTTGTTGCTAATAGTGCAAGTTCACTATAAGATCTTTCCAAATATATCTAGCATAATATCACTATCAGGCCAACATAGTATAATGTGAAATCTACTTCAAAGTACTAGGTTTGACAAAATGCGAAATGTCTTAGGAAAATGTACATATCAATGTGCTTTTTCTCACATAGACACATATGTATATTTGTGTCTGGCATTTGACTATCTGATTGTGACATTTATCTGTATCATATTAATGGGATATAGAGAAAAACAAGGCTAGTCTGGTACTTTCTGGTCACTTAATATCTCAGTGATGTGATAGAATAGTCTTTCATATTAATTATTAAAATTATATTGGCAATAAATGGAAAGCCATTTTTAAATACAATCACTGCTAAATTTACTTCCCTTTATGTTATTTAGATTAATGTAACATGTAATGTTTTTCATTTATACAATGCTTGATAGTATAAAGACTTTCCCTGATAGCATATTCAATTCTTGTTAGTAGCATTAATGATAAGTAACAAAATTGGTCGCCATTTCAGAATTTCTATCACCAAAGTAAGATGAGGAAATGTCTCTGCCTGCAAATGTATTTCCTGTGCAACTAGAAAATAAATTTGGTTTTAAAGTAGCAACATAATGTGTCTTTAGAAATACATATACATTTTCAGTTTTTTTTATTCTAACTTTCAAAATAAATCTATGGTAGTCAACTGGCTTCAAAGCAACTTAACCTTAATTTTAAGATCGTACTAAAAATATTGTCTGCACAACCTTCCCTAATCAAGTTAGAAAGAAACAGATGGCTTGCTTTTTCCTTGCATTATGTTTATAGTTACAATCTACATTTGCTCACATAATACATTAAAAAAACCAGTGCAGAACTGACATCAGAGAAAGTGATTCCAAATTATAAATATATATTCTAAATTCAAAAAAGCATCAGTACAGCCTATAAATTCCCTGTTGACAATGACCAAAATCCATTTCCACCAAAGTAATAAATGTGGAAAAACCTGTTTGTGAAAAGATTAAAAATACTGTAAGTCATTTCTGTAGACATTGCTAAGGTGGCACTTGAGAAAATTCCTTGTAGCATTTTCCCCTTCTTGTAATCTATCATCCTCAATCTCTCAGAAGGTTTCTTTGGCTTACTCAGTAGAATGAATGGATATGCTGCTGAGATATAGTAAGCACTCATATTTAATACTATATTTGGTATTGAACTTCCCAAATATTTGCTATTCCTCCCTAGAGGAGAATTGTATTCCCTTGCCCACCAGTGCCAGATCAGGCCAGAGGAATGGATTTGGCCAGTAAAATGAATACACGTCACTTGTGTTACTGCTGAGGGGAAACTGTTAGAGCCAGCATGTCCTCCATGGTGCCCCTTCTTTTCTGAGCCATAAGATGGGCAATGTTCCTGATAAATGTTCTTACAGACAGGGGCTCAGAGTACGGACAACTTGGAATAGACTCAACTTACAATGGATGCAAAGTGTGAGAGAGAAATGTACCTTTGAGGTATGAAGGTATTAAGACTGCTCATTAGTTACCTCAGCATGGTGCAGCCTATTTTCAACTAACAGTTTGATAAGGAGCATACACAACAATGAAGGGGGCTCTTTATCTAGAAGGTATAAGGGAAAAAACATAAAGCATAATTGTTATTAAGATTGGAGAAAGAGCACACGTGAAACTTCCTAGGACGTTTTAAATGATGCATTATTATGGAGTTAAAGATTCATCTTCGGATGACTTAAGTGTAGGGCTTAGGGGAATATTGATTAAAATCAATCTGATCATTAGTATCAAAAATGTAGGCATGTTTAAATTTTATCCTCAGAAACCAAAGCATTTCTTAATGTACCCAACAGTGGACAATAGAATTGGTGACAGTCCATGAATTTATGGAATTAGAAAGATAGGGGTTTAATTCCTATCAATTATTCTATTATTCTTCCTAGCCATCCAATTTTGAGCAATTTAATTAAACTGCAATTTCTTCATCTATAAAAGTTGAACATGGAATCTTCTCATGGATCATTGTGAGGATAACAGGCAATACATATTACAGGTCCTATGTAGCATGTGCCTGCAGCCATAGCCCTGTGGCATCCGATCCCGTCAGATCTCAGAAGCTAAGCTGGGTCGGGCCTGGTTAGTACCTGGATGGGAGACTACCTGGGAACACCAGAAACTGTAGGCTTGGGAGAAGGACCTGGCAACCTCCTCCCAAAAGTCAATCTGCCATTGAAAACCCTATGAACAGCAGAGAAGCACTGACAATAGTGTTTCCCCTGTTGTACAGAGGGTCGCTATGAGTTGGATACTGACTCAACGGCACCTAACAACAACAACAACAACAATGTAGCATGTGGTTTACAATGGATTCTCAGTCAATGCAAATCTCCTTTCTCCTTAATAAATAGAAAAATAAAATATACAAATTTACCCAACATATAAACCCATAGTGTCTTAGGGATGGTTGAAGATGGCCATTGAATTACTGTCAACTAGCTAATGATGGTTACACATTCAGATGATGTCTACAGTTGGTTCCAGGCCATTTATCAGAAGAAAAGAATGTTTAAACAAAGATTGTGAGAAACCCTTAAGATCGGCTTAGAATAGGAGGTAAAACATTGAATGCATCAATCTAATCTCTCAGTCTCTAAATGAATAGATTGTTAGGCTTAGCATCTGCAGATCCAGAAAAAAAACAGAAAGCTTCATCTTCTGTAGTATGAGATCTGGCTAAAACCATCTTAGGGGTGGTTTTAGGTGTGGGTCTGAATTTTGCATAGAGGAAGTTTCAAAGATTTTCAAAAGAAAAACATAGTTTTAACTTTAGGGCTAAAAATGCCTGGAAGGCTATTCTGGAGGAACCCTGAGGAGGTGAACAGAGGTGCTACTTCTTCCTGTCAACAAAGACATCCCAAGAATACTCCCGCATAGGCAGGTTGGGACACTAATTTTTCTTCCTATCCCTTCTCAGCCCTGAAGTGTGTGAGATTCAAACGCAGAAAGAAAGAGAAGGAATTTATATGAGATTAAAAAAAAAAAAAGAACCTAACAGAAGAATTGCTATGTACTGCTATGGTCATTATTGCACATATAATGTAACTGAAAATGCTTACCCATTCTGGTTCCTTTTTAGACAACAGGGCTGCCTGATCTCATTGGCATCCAATTTAATGCTTGGGTGAGAAAAACTAGAAAGCTTCTAATCTTCTGCATCATGTGAGAGTTTTACCTGTGTTTCCTCTAATATTTTTCTGAAAACACTCATCTTTAACTTGGCCCTGGAGGAGCAAGGAGTTTCTGACATGAGCAGCTTTCTGGTTTCAGCTCATCACTTTTATTCATCTTTTACACATGGCTTTTGACATTCAATCATGGTACAATGGAACAAAATCCTTGGACCTAAAAACATTTTGATGCAATATTAGCTTGATGGCTCTGACTCCATTTCTAAAAAAATGAGTGCCCTTCCTCCAAATTATTTCACTATCATATGGGCTAGGATTTATTCTTTAGTAGTTCCTGCAAGTATTTATCAATCAAAATAAATTTCCCTATGCACTTGAGGTGTCGCTTGTCAGTTATTGACTTGTGGTTATATCTTTTGGCTTTTCCAGCTGAAGTCTATTTCAAGGTTTGAAACAACTGATCTGGATGTACCAAGTCTAACTACATACTCTCCCCTCAGTGATACTCGAGCAGAAGACATTCAGACAACATTCCCAGTGGCATTCAGATGGACCAGGGAAGGGTTCTGCAGGTCTGAATGAGTCCCAGCCATAGCTTTCTCTTACTTACACCATTCTATGAGATTACCACTCATGCTCTCCAGTGATTCCAATTGCTGATAATGTCTCATCCATTTTAAGGAATATTATGGCATCAGAGAACTCTAGCTGTACAACTAAACAATGAATTCCTGTCAACTAGTTAATGACAGTTAAACATTCAGATGATGTCTACATTTGGTTCCCGGCCATTTATCAGGAGAAAGGAATGTTTAAACAAAGATTGTGAGAAACCCTTAGGATCGGCTTAGAGAAGGAGGTAAAACATTGAATGTATCAATCTAATCTCTTAGTCTCTAAATGAATAGATTGTTAGGCTTAGCGTACACAGAAGATCCACAAAAAACAGAAAGCTTCATCTTCTGTAGTATGAGATCTGGCTTGAGGCTGAGACCCAAGAGGTTTCTACAGGTAAGCTTGATAGGGTTAGTTACCCCGCCACAGTTACTGAAAGGTTAAAAGAAGAACCTATTAAGGCCACAAAAGTAGTCCAGGCTTATGTCAAAGGCTAATCTAGAGGCCAGGTGCAGCAGTGGCACATGCCTGTAATCGCAAGGATTCTGGAGGGAGAGATGGGAATGGCAAGTTCAGTTTGAGGCCAGAGGTAGCCTTCATAATTTAGTGAGACCCTATCCCAAGACAAAAATAAATAAATAAAAAAGTGGCTACAGGTACAGCTCAATAGTAGAGCACCTATAAAGTATGCACAAGGTCTTGGTTCACCTCCCCAGCACTGAAAAAAAAAAAGATGCTGATCCAGTTTTAAACATGGAACAAAGGCTAACTAGACCAATACTGATCCAAATCAGGTAATGGTTCAACAATATGCTAGGACAGAAACATGATTAAAGTGGCATTTCTTTGCCAAGGTAACTTGGGTTTGGAAGATGGTTTCATTAGGAGTCTGGAAAGAAAGTTTGGATAAGACTGTCCTACACACAAAATGTGAATAATGATGAGAAGCCTCTCAAAGAGTTTTGCTGCATCCTAAGATTCAAATTTCCCCCACGTGCCTGTCAGCCCATTGTGCTATGGGGACTTGTGTGTTGCAGCAATGATGAAAACTGTCCCACCAGTATTTCAGATACCAGCAGTGCCACCCATGGTGGACAGGTTTCAGCTGAGCTTTCAGATTAAAACAGACTAGGGAGAAAGAACTAGGAGCCCACTCCTGAAACAGTTAGCCATTGTAAACCCTATGAATATCAGAGAAGCACTGTCAAATATTGTGCTGGAAAATGAGCCCCCCATGCTGGAAGGCATTCAAGAAACAACTGAGGAAAAGTTACCTCCTCAAAGTAGATTAGACCTTAATAATAGGAATGGAGCAAAGCCTCTGGGACCTACTTTTGTTGATGTGGCATGACTCAAAATGAGAAGAAACACAGTGACTACAGCAATGGGCTCAAACATAAAAAGATCAAGTGCATGTTTGTGTTGGGTGGAACTTTGTTCTGTTGTACATAGGGTTACTATGAATCAGGTCCAACTCAACAGCACCTAACAACAGCAACAAGATTCAAATTATTATATTTCCCTATAAAATTAGTGTTTCTTCAAGTTACTGATAAGGCAGGTTTCAAGACAAAAACAAAAAAATCCAAAACAAAACAAAACGAAAAAAACAAACTCACTTGGTTTTATGCAAGAATATGTGGCTTCAGTAAAGTTTGCTTAAATTATTTCTTATTTAGAGTTTCTACACAGTGCTCAAGGTTTACCTCATGGAAGGCCTTTCTTACCCCTTTGCCTCATAGTTTGTTTTCTTCTCTTCTGTGACATTTCATGTACGATTTCATTCTGCAAATATTTTTTGAGTACTTACTATGGGCTAAACAGCATACTGACCTACATTGATGAAATTTCTATCCTAGGTGGAGTTTATATTCAAGTGGGCTAGAAGGGGTGAAGAATAAGGAATTAGTCTGTATTTAATTTTAATATGATTTTCTTCCTCACCTGACTCCTTGAAGACAGAGGACTGCTTTGTTCACACTATTGCACAAAATAGGCCCTCAATAAGTATTTGCTTGATGACTGAATATGGGATTCTAAGTAATGACAATACTAAAAGTCAAAGGCATTCTTCAAAGAGAATATTTGAAACTTTATTCTTCAGTATTATTTTATGAAGTAGCACATTAATTAGAGCAGCTATGTAGTAGAGTTTCCAATTTTATGGATCTAATTTTCGAAAGGTTTATAGTTGAAACTTTGAGTTGTTAAACATACCCAATTTCAGTGATCATAATGCTTCTTTTTAGTCAATGCCCTTGACTCCTATAAGCTTTTCCAGTGAATAATTTTGTATTCGTGGTTTGTTTCTAAGCCCAAAATAAAAATAAACCTCTTCTCTTATAGGATTTAAACATCAGAATGTTATACAATTCAGCAGGACTTTAAATTTAGGGTGTTAGTGGAGGCTTTTATGGTTTCATACTCAAAAGAACTCTTAAATGGTCTTCACTGAGTGCCCACTTAGATATTTATATGTAATACCCACACAATTGCTGTACCTTAGAGTTTACTTTTAGTAAAAATCTCCTTGAGTACATATATGTTCCTTAAATTCCTTTGTTAGAATGACTGATGTTTACAAGCAAACTTGGCACATTTTCTGGCTTATATAGATTTATTTAGTGCCCAGGCTTGGGTTTTGAACACAGATGTCATAATGTACTTGTGAGTAAGTGCCTAACTAATGGGTTGGCCACATCCTTTGTGGTATCTCTGTAGTTCTTCTTGCTTCAGGGCCACTTTGGTCATCCTCCTCACCCTTTAGCTTCTTAACACTAGAGGGTGATTGGAAAAGATGAAGAAGAGACAAAGGGAGAACTATCTACTCAACAGTCTGATGATGGAAATTAATTTGAGGATCAGTTTAGGGTTTCTTTATTCAAATTCATCTTAGTTCTCATTGCCATGGATATATAAGTTAATTTTCATGAAAGCAGCATTCATCATAGCAAATTACAAGATGACAGTAATTTATACTGAGTATTTTTTGCACCTTGAGAAGTAAATGGGGTCCAGATAACTTAAGATAGAACTGTAAAAACACACTATCCTAGCTCAGAAAAGATGTATTCCAGACATATAGCATATTTTTCCTTCATATTTTAGACTCCCAGTAAATATTTTTGGAATTAGTTTCCATGAGTGTGACAAAATATTTTTTTTATAGGACTGGTTCTACTGATAACATCAAAATAAGCTGAGCTATTTATATATGTTGTGTAAAATAAATAGTGAAAACATCAAACATCATTTAAGTCAAGGATTGGTAATTTTAATCATCGTCATAATCATCCTTAAAGTTAGTAATACCTATATGGGCACTATAAATTAATGATGGTGGTAAGGTGGTATTGCTCAAAATATTGAAGACATATTATATTGTTTGGCATTGCATCATTACATTTTCACACTAAGAAAGAATTCCTAGGAAAAAGATCAAGAAAGGACAGCATAAATGGAATAGCAAGGGAAGTAAGAGATGAATGAAAATTATACTCAGTTTTAAAATTTAGAGTGTAATTCTAATTACAGAGGATAAATTGCTGAGGATACTAGAAGATGGGAGGACCTCCTGGCTCATAGATTGGGAGAATCAATATTGTAAAGATGGCCATATTACCAAAAGCAATTTACATATTTAATGTAATCCCCACTAAAACTCCAATGACAGACTTTGCAGAAATAGAAAAAATAATTCTAAAATTCACATGGAAGCACAAAAGACTATGTATAGCCAAAAAATCTTAAGCTGCAAAAACAGCACATGGGGGATCACTACACCTGACTTCAGACTACACTACATTACTATAGTGGCAAAAACAAATTGGCACTGGCACAAAAATAGGCTTGAAGACCGATGGAACAGAATTGAAGACCCAGAGATATATCCACATAACTACAACCACCTAATTTTTGACAAAGGGTGTAAGAATGTTCAATGGAGAAAAGATAGCTTCTTTGACAAATGGTACTGGGCAAATTGGATATGCATTTGCAAAAAATTGAAAATAGACCCATGTATCTCAATTTGAATGAGAGTCAACTTGAAATGGATGAGAGACTTCAACATAAAACCAGAAACCTTAAATAACTAGAAGAAAAGATAGGAAACACGTTCTAACACATAGGTATAGGAAGTATTTCCTTAACAAAACTCTAATTGCCCAGGAAACAGCACCAAGAATTAACAAGTGGGATTACATGAAATTAAAGAGCTTCTGTACAGCAAAAGGAAGCAATCAACAGAGTTAACGGAGACTACAGAATGAGAGAGAATCTTTGCATTGTACACATTGGATAGATGACTGATCTCAAGAAAGCACTCAAAAAAGGAAATACCAAGATAACAAATAACTCAATACATAAGTTGGCAAAGGAAATGAACAGACAGTTCTCAAAGGAAGAAGTCTGAAGGGCAAGAAGCACAGTTAAAATTCAATATTCCTACCCACTAGGGAAATGCAAATCAAAACAACACTGAAGATTCCATCTCCAGTAAGAATGGCCAAGATCAACAAAACAAATAAGAACAAATGCTGGTGAGGATGTAGAGAAAAAGGAAACTTTGACACTGCTGGTAGGATTGTAAAGTAGTTCAACCACTCTGGAAATCAATATAGAGATATCTTAGAAAACTAAGAATAGAACTGCCATATGACCCAGCTATACCACTCTTGGGACTATACCCAAAGGATGATAAGTCATCATACCACAAGGACACATGCATTCCCATATTTAATGCAACACTTTTCACAATCACAAAGGTATAGAATCAACCAAGCTGTCCATCAACAAAGGAATGGGTAAAAAATATGCATATATACACAATGGAATATTACACAACAATATAAAGGATGAAATGTCATTTGCAGCAAGATTGATGAAACTGGAGAATATCATCCTAAGTGAACAAACCCAGACCCAAAAAGAAATACCATATGTTCTCATCTCTGGGAGCTAAATCTAACTTGAAGGAAGAAAAAAAACTTTACATATGTAGATATATAAAAAGGAAAAATCAAGCTTGTCTAAGAAGGGAAAATATAAGCAGAGTAGAAAGAAAGTGGTAAAAGACTCACAGGGCGAGCAAAGATTGTGGAAGGGAAGATGGGGAGGGAAAATAATGTAGCGGGATAAAAGGGTAGAGGATAATCTCAAATTATATGATGCAAGGACACCAATACATGGGAGAAAACAAGAGAATATTGCCTACAATTGCATATGATTTTTACCACATATTAATTAAGGGGTTCCATAAATTATGTAAGTTGATGAAAGTATAACCAAAATGATGTAATAGTTGCACAGTGGAAATAGCAAAAGCCTTATTATTTTGTACTCCACTAACATTTATTAGAAAAAATTAAGAGGGTATATAAAACCCTAAATTTGGTCACATATACTTTTCAAATACTCTATAACACTAGAATAGAGGTAGGGAGTGGAGAGAGGTAAGAAGGGAAGGAGGGGGAGGAGGAAGATAAATAGATAAAGAGAGAGAGAGAGAGAGAGAGAGAGAGAGAGAGAGAGAGAGAGGCTGAGAAGTGATTAATTAGGCTTCTATCCTTTGAACCCAAATACTTCCACCTCCCACCCCCAACACACGCACAGGCAAACACAAAAACACTGACACACAATTCCATAATGGGAGGCAATTGTTGGCACTGGACTACTTTGTAGCCTTGTACAATCTGCTTGTATTCCTAAAAAAAGAAAAAGGAAAAGAAAAACACTTTACAGCTACTGTTTTTCTTCTTGTAAAACCATAGACACTCCCACGTAGCACAAGCTCAACTGCAGCCAAAGCGTGTGTGTGTGTGTGTGTGTGTGTGTGTGTGTGTGTGTATTTCTAAAGGAAACAGGTCTTTTAGTTTTGTGTCAGCAAAGTCACCTCTCAGTGCCAGTGCTAATGCTAAACATGTAATAATACTTTATTGTCATGAGCAGGAATTTGCTTTGCTAATTAAATGCAGCTGTCAGTAATTACTACTTGTCAGTGTAATCTATTTTAGGGAGCTCTACTTTAAATGATAAAAGATGGGCCTAATACTGAGAGGGTGGGATAGGCAAGGTGACTGCTTACTTCCTCAAATTAGAAACTCTCTCTCTTCCTCTTTTTTTTGATGAGTGAGTAACTTTTTTTTTTTATTATAATGGTGGTCTAACTGGATCATTCTACATTTCTTCAATGCATGAGTGATAGGTTGCAATTATTATTATTTTTTGCGATAGAGTCTCTCTAGTGCCTAGGCTAGTCTCAAACTCACAATCCTCCTGCCTCAACCTCCTCGGTGCTGGGATTTCAGGTGTGCAACCTGAACACCATGGCTAGCTCAATTTTTTTTAAAATATCTGAAATCTAAATGTCACTCTTCTTGGTAATTCCAAGTACTAGGACTTTCATAAAGATGTAAATGCATCCTGATGGTGCATCCTGATGGTAACAGTTGGAACTAGTGGTAAATCTGCAAGAAAAATATCAATATGAGGTCACTGTAAGGTTCCCCATCAAATATTTGGCTCCATATACATGTAACTTCTAATTGCTGGCAAACATGGTTAGACACAGAGGAGAATCATTTTGAAGAGGCAGTGCGAACTGCTGTTTGTATGTTTTTCACTGGTAGTCAACCAGGTTTTACTGGAAAAATGTGAAGACTTTGGTTTAAGACATTGAAATCTGAATATAAAAAAATCTTCATGATGTTTACAGATGCCAGTAATATTAATCTATCTTAATTGATCCTGAAATGATCCTAGCACTATAATGGCTGTACATCTGTGTGACTAAAAGCAAGGTCAGGACAAGGGTAATGGCAGCCTGATTTGTTCCATGGGATAGGTACTGGGGCTGCCACAGATGTTGGCATTGTGTCCAGGGTCAAAGGGGAGCAGACCTTTTACCCTCACCTCCTCTTACTTCCCCTGACATTTCAGATGAATGTGGTGGCAGTGAGAAAGTGAAACTGGAGTCTCAAGGAGTTAAGTCACGGGCTGCTGGAAAGGATCAAATAAGAAAAATAAGCACAGCAGGAAGTACAGTATGAGAAAGGTTTGGCACACAAGTAGTTTTACCCTACTGAGGTTGAGAGACTTATCACACCCCTGGTAGCATCCTGACTGCCTCATCCTTCTTCTGCCACCATCTGTTTTATATTCAACAGTCCAATAAGTCCTCATGTTACTGGATAATTAATTTTCTTGTTATAGGTCCCCACAAATTTGACTGTTACTATTCTGGATACACTATGTTACTTAAATAGAAGTAGTGAATGGTTTTTTTTTTTTTTTTTCCCTGGAGAAAGAAAAAATTTTCAGGTGGAAAATAATGAAAAAAAATAGAACTGCTGAAATGCGTTTTTAAAACATAGGCAAAAGACACTAACTTGCAAATAATGCACAGTCCAATAGGAGTGATATAAATTCCATGGCATAAATTCTCACTTTCTCCACTGAAAAATTTTGAGTTATTACTAAACTTTTTTATTTCAGAAAACATAATATGGTACAAAGTCCAAGTGACTGGGATCTCAGAGGAAGAAACTGAATAGCCACTGAAGTTCTTAAAAAGAAGAGTTTATTCAAAGGAAAAATCAACAAGATAACCATAAAAAGTGGGTGGGCCCTCTAACAGTGTTTGACTTTTATGGCTTCCTGTCACCTACTCCACTGCATCCCCTAATATGCTGACTTCAGTATTTTCTACTGGCCATCATGTTCCTGGAATATAGTAGGTTTTTGGTGAAGAGCTGATGAAGGTATGAGCAATGATTATAAGCTATTGCAAGATGGTTGAATTAGTGCTATGGCATCTCTTCTAGCCAGATGAAGCAAATGCTTGATGCTTGGTAGCAAGACTTCAGGTGTCAGGGCCAAAGCTATCCTTTTGAATCTCTGATTTGATGATAAGAACATGAATTTTGTTTCCTCACAGGAGAATCCACAATTTCCACAGTATTCCATATTCACAAAGATTCCCATTGTCCTTTTCTGCTCTATTACCCCTCCCTGCATCAGGCTCCCTTTATTCTAATGTGGAGAGCTAAAACCCCATTTGATTCTCTTTTAGAAAAATCAAAAGGCTTTCTCCTCAAGCCTACTTTAGGATGTAGAAAGTTCAGGCAAGAAGACTGCTTCATCACAGCTTCAGCATTTCTGTTGAGTCTTGTGTTGGGTAAGAAAGGAAGACACAAACCCAGGCTCCTAGGCTCCGAGGCAGGAGACCACTGGGTTCAGGGAGGCAACACTACATGAACCATATTTAGGGACTTTATGAAATTTTTCTCAGCATAATTATTAATAACCCTTTCACCTTCAAAGCCTCTTAGTTTGGATGTTCCTTTACTTATAAGGCATATACATCTTTTGTCCAATTTTCCAATTTCAACATTTTGGAGCATTAGTGTATATTAGTTATACAAAATTATAGATTTCATTGTGACATTTGCATATATGCAGATTATGTACCTGGAATATTTGAAACATTTAATAGTCCAGGAATGGTTGATTATGATTGGGATAAAGTTAAGTCACAGAAAACATGGTTACAAGAAAATAAAACCAGATCCTTTCTCAAGTCAACAGAATTATTTGATTATCAAGAAGTGCTTGCTTGCTCTCTCTCTCTCTGTGTGTCTATCTCTGTCTCTGTCTCTGTGTGCGTGTGTGTGTATATATATATATTATATATATATATATATATATATATATATATATATATATATATATAGTATTCATTCCCTAAAGTACCTTTTAAAATAGGATATAGTTAAATCCTCACAATAGTATAAAAATTTCAAAGTAAATTTACACATGAAGGCAGAAGATTAACTTGGTTCTACTGTCTTATTGCTCACGGATTTCTCTCAGCTTTAAGACAAAATAAGGGTATAATGTCTATATTACTAGGGGATTCTAATTAATGCTTACATATAATTTTGAGAGCAATTGAAGATTTTTTTTGCTTCTTATTTCAGAAATGGTATAGCAAACATAATAAAATGAGTCACCTAAAGTATTTAAACAAATTGAGTATTCGTTATCTAAAATGTTAGGATTTCAGATATTTTCCAATTTTGGAATATGTGCATAGGCATAATAAGATATCTCGGGGGGATGGAACCCAAATCTAAATACAATATTCATTTATGTTTTATATCCACATAGACACATAGCATGAAGTTAACTTCATACAGTACTTTGGTGTATTTGCATTTTGACTGTGATCTGTAACATGAGATCAGATATGAATTTTCCACTTGTGGCATCATGTCAGGGCTGAAAAAGTTTGATTCTGGAGCATTTTAATGTTTGATCTTTAAATTAAGATTCACCAATCTGTAGTATATTCTGTAAATACATCAATGTTTTTAGAGAATACTATATTATATTTACATATTTTGGAAGGTAAATTATATTTTATTGTACCTGTGAAGGTAATTTCTTATTATATTTGTATGTGTGGCTACTTACCAGGGATGGCCACACACATGTAAAAAAGACTTTTTCTGCATGTTTGCTATTAAATATATTAATCAACAATCCACCTCAATTTCTGTAGTTCTAGATAAGGATCCATAATGTGATTATCATATGTTGTTAGCTTATCTTTTGGTCTTAATGAGTTTTCTTTTTTGTTCATGGTAAGAGAATTTAATTTCAAATTTATCTAAAATCTTAAAAGAGAAATCAGATCTTTTTAACATATTAAGTATATGCCCATAATTAGTTAAATATAAAGCCCTTGTTTCATAGGGAAAAATTAACTTCAATACAAAATATGATTAGATATATTTTAAAGAATTTGAATAGAAGAAAATCTCAAATGAGTTCATGGGTTGGTATAGAACTTTCTGAATCTTTCTTAATCATGTGGGTAAAAATAAAAATTTAAAAATGTCTAATTTGCTATAGACCATTATTGAAGAAATGGTATATAAGAAATTTTTATTCTTAATAAAAGTTTTGATAGATGGATGGTTATCGTAGACACTTAGAACACTGCAGAAAAGGGAAAACATACATTAGATGGGAAGAGGGAGGGATGGAGTTTTTTGTTTTCTCTCCAAGGCAAAATTGAACCCTCTTCCTCACACTGCACGCTTACTGAGTCTTATCCCCATGAAGAACGGTGATTACCACTTGTTTCTTTGCCAATTGGGTTTGCAGTTGTGCTTGCAAGGTTCCTAAGAGTAAGGACTAAGTTACTGCATCTTCAGTACCCAGCACATTACCTGGCATACAGTAGTTGCTCAGTAAGTGAGCACTAAAATAAATTGAATAAGTTGGCAAGTAAAAGAAAGGTCTAACAACATTACTCAGGCAGAGGGAGGAATATGATGATTATTTTTCCAGTGTAAAACAGAGTTAGTGCTTCCTATACTCCAGCCACTATAATAGGTACTAGAAGATATAGGTACTGGTGGGAGGTTGGGGGAGCTTGTGTATATGTGTGAGTCACAGGGGGATAAGACATAAGCCAACAACTCAACAGATTGTTATCCATTTTGCAGCAGAGGAGCAAAAAAGCTAGTCCATCCTAGCTTGGGGGTAGGTAGTTTACAAAGAAGAGGTTGTTGTTGTCTTAGGTGTTGTCAAGTCAGATCTATGTACAGCAGAACCAAACACTTCCTGACACTGTGCCATGCCTGGCACTATTTCAGTGCTTCTCTGATATTCATAGAGTTTTTCAATGGCTGATTGTTTCAGAATTGTTTTGGGAGTGGATTACCACATTCTTCTCCCATTTTCACAGCCCTGGGGATTGAACCCAGGGCCTCAGGGAGTGGACAGCAGCACTCTCTCAACTGAGCTAAACCCCAGCCCACAAAGAAGAAGAGTAAGAAAATAAAGATAGGAGATGAGAAAGATAAGAAGTTAAGCAAGCAGAGCACACTTATGCAGAGGGACCAGCACATGCAAAGACATGGAGGTGCGAAGAAACACGGGTCTGTTGCTTGTTTGGAATCACTGAGTTGCAGGGACCTCCTAGAGGAATGACAGGAGTTGAGTCTTAGGCCAGGACATTGGAAGAGTAAGGTTGAAGTAGTAAGCAGATTGAGTTTGTTTAAACCTGACCCTGAAGGCAAAGGATGTTGCAGGTTATTAAGGAGGGCACTATATAGTCAAGTTTGTAGTTAAAAAACATTTCAGAAACATCAAAGAGGATGGAGACCCTAGGCTAATAAAAGGCTACTGTGATTTAGATAAGGGGTTCCAATGGCTTGAACTGGCAGGAGCACTGGAGCTGGTGAGACAGGTAGGTGTTTAGGACGCAGGGTTCTCATGTCTTGAGGGCAGACGTGATGTGAAGAGGGAGGAGGAGGAATATAAGATGATCCTAAGGAGTCTACCATGTTTCCCACTATGATCTTTGTAACCAACTGCTCTTTATTTCTCGCAATTCTTGGATATCTAGTCAGATGGTATTGACTACATAAAAGAGTACAATAACACGAGGTACTTGAGAGGAGGTAATATTAAGAAATTGGGGACAGGTAATATTAAGAAAGTAATGGTGTATAAAAATTACCAAGCCTTTTGATGGTAGTACAGAGTTGGGAGTCCATTATTTAAAGGAATTCAGAAACTCCAAAACTAAGTGCTGGCATAGTAACCCTTGACGGCCTGGTCATCCACTTCAGAGGGGACAGGGTATAAGAATAAACTAAACATCTGATTAAGATAAAATAATTCCATCCCTAAAAAATAGGAAACAACAATTATAGCTAATAGTTAAGATTTTATGGATGTCTGACACTGCCATCAGGATAATAGGAAATAGTGTTCTTCACTTTGAAAAGTCAGACATCAGGGTTAAGTGAGAACTATACCTCTGACCTAGATTTGGAAACATAGGAGTATAACCACATTGAGTGAAAAAAATGAAGTGTCTTCCAAGCAGATATCCATGTACTCAAGGCTCATCAATCTCTCATTCACCCTTGAACCTGTCTTGTTCTCTGCCTGTTCCCCTTCCCTCAGGTCCTCCTTTTCTAGAAACCCCAGCTATCTGTTTCTCAAGTTTTGGGATGCCCACAGGAAGAAGCTCTGTGTCTGTTCTTTTATGCCATCTGGCAAGCACCAGCGAAGTGAAGGTGAAAAGAACACAATCTAGCCTGATCCCTGTCCCTTGAGAAGCACACTGTCAGGTTGTGAATGGAATGATACACCGGCCCTTTCTGGCCATGCTCAGGAGGAGGAAGCCTTCAGGTCCACAGGAACCCTGGAGCTCCCTGATGTGGAATTTTCCCACTTCACACACTGTGTCTTTGGGAAGAAGGCTCCTTTCTGGTACTCTCTAGTCCTGTACTGCTTCATTCAGCTCAGAAAATGTAAGTTAATTAGGAACTTCAGTTCAGGGGCAGCTGGCTCACTTGATAAGGAAATCCTACTTGCTTGCACTGCAGCTGTAGCCCTGTGGCATCCCATCTCGTCAGATCTTGGAAGCTAAGCAGGGTCGGGCCTGGTTAGTACCTGGATGGGAGACCACCTGGGAACACCAGAAGCTGTAGGCTTGGGAGAAGGACCTGGCGACCCCCTCCCAAAAACCAATCTGCCATTGAAAACCCTATGAACAGCAGAGAAGCACTGACAATAGTGTTTCCCCTGTTGTACACAGGGTCTCTATGAGTCGGATACCGACTCGACGGCACCTAACAACAACAACAACTTGCCTGCAATATCATTTCCCACCATTGTATAAAGAGCAGATTTAACCATTCCATAGGATCTTGGCAGACATATTTAAAACTACTTAGAAATATACCTGATGGTTTGCTAACTATTCATTGCTTTAGTGGCAACTGAATATACACATGAAAACAGTGTGCTATGACAAAGCCAAGAATTTAACCATTAATTAAACTAAACTCTTCTTTTGTTTATTACAGGGAAGACAGAATGAAATAAGGAGGCATGGCTTTCCAGACTCAGAAATCTAGGGATAGCAGTTAGGAGCTAACCACATCTGAGAAGCTTTCTATTGTTGGAGTTAAATGTGGGCTCTAGGGCCAGATGTGTGAATTTGGGTCATTCCCTTTGCTATGAACCCATTTGGGGCTTTAGTTTCTTCATCTGTGAAATGGAAATACTAATAACATACGTTCCGATACTTTGTAAGCATGAAATGTGTTAAGGTTGGTACTGATTGATATACAGAAAATTTTATTGAGATATTAGTTAACATCTTTTATTATTTCTACAAGATAAAGAGATGAATAAATATATTTAATATATATGGAAAAAATAACATGAATGACATGAGTTTCTAAGCTTTATAAACTTAACATGGAGTGGCAGAGTGTTTAGCTGAACTAAATGAATTACAAAAAAATTCTGAGAATAAAACATAACCCTCTAAAGCAAGTTACCTAAATGTAACATCCACATGTCTGTCAGCTTGTCATGCTGTGGGGACTTGCATGCTGTCATGCTGAAAGCTATGCCACCCATACTTCAGATACCAGCATGGCCACCCATGGTGGACAGGTTTCTTCTGAGCTTTCAGACTAATACAGACTAGGGAGAAGGACTTGTCAGCCCACTCTGAAACAATTAGCCATTGAAAACCCTATGAATATCAGAGAAGCACTGTCAAATACAGTGCTTGAAAATGAGGAGGAAGGTATTCAAGACATGACTGGGGAAGAGTTGTCTCCTCAAAGTAGAGTCAACCTTAATGATAGGAATAAAGTAAAACCCCTGGGACCTCCTTCTGATAATGAGGCACGACTCAAAATTAGAAGAAACACAGTAGCTGCAACAATGGGCTCACACATAAAAAGATCATGTGCATGGCACAGTGTTGCATAGGGTTTCCTTCTGTTGTACATAGGGTCCCCATGAGTCAGACCTGACTCAATGGCACCTAACAACAACAACAGCCACCTAAGTGTGATGACCAGAGTTAGGAAACAACTTTTCTCTTTACACAATGAATTCTATAAGGTATAAAATGTAAGTCAAAAAAGTCTGTGTATCTTAAAACTTTTAACTGATACTGAATATAAAAAGAAATGATAAATATTTAAATGCCTTTAGCAAAGACTTTTGTTCTTCTCCATTTGCTACATATGTATCAGAGGATACATATTCCAAAGAATTGTGAGTTCAGGGATAGCTGGACTCTGCAAGAAAAAACTATAAATTTGGATCCCATGAGTCTTCCCTCAGTTTCTATGTGTCTTTGTTTTGTGGTACTGAGGACTGAACTTAGGGCCTCAGAAATGGTAGGCAAGTAATTTCCCACTGAGCTATTATTCTCAGTCCTCAATTTCTGTATTTGACATAGGCCATTATGTCCAGTAACACTTTATCATGATTAAATCTTGAAACATACTCCTTTCTTCATTCACTACTCTCAATAGTAAGAGAATCCAAAGAAGCTATGCATTATAATGAAGAAACACAATTCAAATATATGTATATTGAGCATCTTATACCCAATATGGTTTGCCATTTACAATGATGTTTTGGTGATATTAAAGACAATAGTTATGAAAGTAGTATCAACCACTACCTCCTGAACCTTTACTGTGTTTGACACTTGATGTTAGGTATTTTATGTAGATCATCATACAAAAGTCAAAAAGCAGGCATTTGCACCACTGTATAACAGATAAAATTATTTGGAATTAAAAAGGCTAAGCAATTTGTCCAAGATTCCACAGCTAATAAGTAGTGAAGCTGGGATTCTAATTCAGCCAGCTGTGCCAGATTCTACTATTAGTAAGTACTACAATAAATTATTTATGCTGAAGCATGTTTGGGATTATTATGAATTTTTTCTTTGACTTGAGTTTGTTAACTATAGCAAAGAGCATTATAGTGATATTTTAATATGTTCCTGAATAGTTCCCCAAACTGTACTCAAATGGCAAGACTGTTAATATTTATGACAGGACAGTTGTGCTACCTCATTAGCAGTTAAAGATTCTGTTACTTAATATTAATTATTATATGCCTTTAAAAAATAAAATGCACAGTTACAGGCATTCTTCTTTTTGCCAACTTCTAAATTTAAATATTTAAACTGATTTATCATTTCAAAGTCTTATACCATCTTTCTCCTTTCTATAAGGTCACTCCATCTCCTAAAGGTTATTATTCCAAAGGGTTCAGAGCTAATATCTTGAGATCATCAAGGAAAGGAAATGCCATCTTGAAAAATTATGTTATTATAAAGACATTTGAAGTTGTTTCTTTACCTCTGGACAAGGAACTTGTGAGATATCCTGCTTCAGTTCATACAGTAAACATTAATGAGATTCCTACTGTGTGCTGGTGGATTATGGCAGAATAAGTCTCAAATGACAGAGTAAGTCTCAAATGACACTTTCTATAAAACTCAGAGTCCATTAGCACATACCATACTAGTAACACACAGCATTGACCTCTGTGTAAGAAGAACACATTATAAGAATATTATGAGAAGCATAAAACATTCAGTATCAGATCCTCTGGGCTATTAAAACTACTTAAGTATGGCATCAGTTCTTAAACTTACCTAATTTAAAAGTAGCTGAATCTTAGGAAATAATATTGAGTCCATTAAAAATTACATTAAGGTACAGCCCTATGCTCAAGTATTAGTCTGGTTCAGGTTATGTCACTGTTTCATTACAATCACCTCATTTATGAATTTCTTAAGAATTCCTTTAAGTTGAAAACTGTTGTAAATCTCAGTAGCTATACTGTATTTTGCTATGCAACTTAACTTGCTCCCCCTGAGCCCACTATTTATGTAAACTTTAAAAGAGAAAAACCTACTCAAAAGCAGTAGCATAATATAGTGCCTGCCCAGGCTTAAATATCAGCCTTGCCATTTATTAGCTACAGAACTTGAGCCTTTTATTTAGTCAGGTAAACTTTCATTTCCTCATCTCACAAGTAGGGATAATAGTAAAACCAACTTTGCCTATCTACTTTCCCATTGTAAAAGGGGGTATGTAGAGTGGCTTCCAGAATTAAATTATTATAAGTAGAGCTCTTTGAACATTGTTATGCACATATTAAAGGCTCTTATAAGTATTTCTTAAATTGTTCAGAAAAGTTTAGCACATTTCAAATTTTAAAATCACACTAGTTGAGTATTTACAAATATCATTCTAAGGATGATACTTCACAAACCCCATGTGCCACATCCCCACAAAGA